>JAOTQE010060715.1:0-18696 GCA_025631205.1 Nesometra sesokonis | reverse complement strand
TGGTCAATTTTTTACCTGGCCCCCCTAATATAAGGGGGGGGGGGGGTGTGCGCCCACCCCCCACTAAATCCGCCATTGGTTTCTAAAGCTTTTTTTTTAATTAAAAAATTTCCCGCCCACACATACCATTAATTTTCGATCAGGGGAGGGTCAAGTATTAAATTTTGTTGGCCTAATTATGAAACCCAACAAATATTTACCTCGCATGAATGGTTGATGAACCTGGCAGCATTTCCATGCACTGTGGCATCAATGACATCAAAATCATCAATGCGAAACATATAGCAACCAATACCCTGAAATGATAACGCAAGTATAAATTTGTAATGATAAATACCTTCTTAACAAAATTATTAGTAGAGCAAGTTTTTTGGTTGATTCAGATTTTTTTAGATATAAAAAGTTTGACTCTGCTGCCGTCACTTTTACTAAGTGCATTTGCTCTCAACAAACCCAGCCACTTTTTCCTGAATTTATTTTTCTCCACTCTCTCCATCCGTGTCAGATCCCATTACACCCGTATCAGCCAATATATAAATTCACTAAACCCTAAACTCTTTAAGGCTCAAATCTCTAGATAAATGCCCTGTTCGTTGCAATATGTTTGTTAATATGTAATCTTTTAAATAGGTCTATTTATTTTAAATTGTATATATAATTATTTGTATTTTACATGTGCCTTCATTTTTACAATGTGTTTTTTACTATGTAGTGTACAAATGAAACTTTTTCAATTGTCTTAAAGGGCAACTCCGGGATTAAAATTTTTATGGATAAATCTATAGAACAAGTAGTTGTGACCTAACTGACAAAATTTCACAACATTTGGACAATGATAATAATACTGAAAAATGTGTTACAAAGTGAGTTCCAAATCAAAAGTGGGTCTACTACTCAAATTACACAGTGTTAAAGAATAGGAAAATTAGAGATTTTGAAAGGGTTGTGCTTGAAAACCAAAATCACATAATTGGAAAGATCAGCCAAAGTTATACTACAACAGGTAATTTTTAATGTGATTTTTGATATGGTTTTCTAACACAGCCCTTTCAAAATCTGTAATTTTCCTATTCTTTAGCATTGTGTAATATGAGTAGTAGACCCACTTTTTGATTTAAGACCCATCTTGGAAAGTGTTTTTCTTCATTATCCCATTGTCCTAATGTTGTGAAATTTTGTCAATTAGTTCACAAGTAATTGTTCTATACGTGTATAATCCCGGAGTTTCCCTTTAATAAAAAATTGAAAGCAATAAATGCTGTCAAAAAAGCAAAAGAAAAAAAAAGAATACATGTTGCACAATGTGATGTATAAAGTTGTAGTTAATATTTATGTACTCCAGCGAAAGCTACCTCTTAACTAATATTTCAACTTTTAAGCTAAATTGAGACCAGCAATGGATTCAAACCAGAATCAAATGGAGCAAGGCAAAACCATCAAGTTGTTGGACAGGTAGTTATTGAAAAATAAACAAATAAACAGCAGGAAATATAAACAAATACTAAGGAAAATGTTTGTCTATTTTGTTCCATAACTATAGTTTATGTTCAATTTTGATAACTTACCCTCATTTTAAAGCTTATAACAAGGTTTTAATATTAACCCTATTTTTCAATTTTGTGACAACTTGGTGGTTTTGCCATGACACGCCTCAAATGATCAGAGAGTTTCTATATACATTCCTGATGATATTAGATAAGATTTGTTTTACATTGTCTACCAATATGTTATATAATATATTTTATTTTTTAAACTTTATCTGATAATTTCAATATAATTAAGGTTTTGCAGGTTTATTAAATTTCCAAGTTGTATCACCTGGAGCTTTATAACTTAAAAATTTTAGAAGTTTTATCATTTTAAAGCTTTTAAATATGTGAGGTGTCGTGACAAAATGAGTCGTGTTGTATGCAAGGCCATTTTCAGATATTCGCAAAAATAGAAAGTCATAATTTCACATAAATGAGATTCCTGTTGTTTTGTTAAGTTTAGTAATTAAATTTTATGATGACAAATTTTCTGTTTATCTATATTTACAATAAACATGTTTTTGAACTACATTTTGTAAAGGCTGTTTTTCAAAATCAATGGTAAAACATACAGGAACTTAAAAGTTGTTTATCTTTAAAGTTGATTTTCTCCAAAGTGTGTTTTCATACAATCACGTTTTAAAAACGATTTTCTCTGGCTTTACTGAAGCTATGAAGCTCATTTAAAAACTAATTTAAAGCTTATTATCTCTTCTATCCAAAAACAACAACAACTCAATTTTGGTTTTCTGTACAACACGTTTCATTTTGTGGTGACACCTCACATATGTGCCAAGCAAGTCCAATCACTTAAACACAGAATATCTTAATTTGATAGACCCTTACTTTAAGTTAATTATTACATGTTCTATATTTCTTTATTACCTTGCTTTCATAATATTTCTCTCTTTTATCCGTTAGTACTGATCGGATGACTGTACCACTGTACTCTATAATCATCTCTCCATTTTCAATCAAACGCTTACAAAACAGGCCTCGACCGTGGATCATTGACCTGAGAAAAAAAAATGTAAAAATATATCATACTAATTTCAGAACTTGCTGAATTATTTGCCCAACATCCTGACACTACAAAGTTTTGAAGCATACTGTAACCTTGTAACTTGTCTCACCATCAATCTCACGGACACCCTTTTTAATTACTTTCTTCCGCCTATAAGAACTATGGCTATGTCCCTTTGTGATGACACAATTATCTCATCTCTGTTTTCATGTTGAAACTACCAGTTTTCTCCATTCTAGCCTTCTCCACTAAGTTTTACTCACTTTTACTTTCTGCCCTCTCTTAGGATCATAATGTAAATAGTCCGTAAGTTAATCCATTTTGTATATTGTTGTATATATCTATTGTTTAATATTTTTGATACAGATGCACTTGATGGCATCTATAGTGAATAAAAATTGAAATTCAATTTGAAAATGGTGGATGACAATAATTTGGGGGTGCAATTTCACCTATCTAGCCGTTAAAATACTACATCTATGAATAGAATACAGTTGATATTGTTAGTTTGTAGTTATGTAGAAATAAGAGAAATTTAATAGGCTAAAGAATTATGTTGACTCTTAGCTGCTATGAGCTCAAGCTTGAGCAATTGTTTCAGAAATGTGGGCCTAAAACTATGCATTTAAGTCGATCAACTTACCTGAACACGCCTACTGCTTCCTTAGCTGTGTTCTTTAAATGTCTAAACCTCATAGCCATTGGCAAATCAATGCTAGTGTGACGTCTGAAACAGAATAACATAAAATTTAATTCATTTCAATGTTAGCGGTTTAGACTCTCAATTCAGAGGTAGAAAATGAAACTAGCATATAAAGATGAAGATTGGATTTTCAAAAATACCCTTTGGAAGAAATGAGCACATCCTTCAGAGGAAAAGTATTACAAAGTCAATTATTATTTATCAACATCGCAATTCCTGCTTCTGGCAGTAAACTGGGAGACAATCCCCTACTCTCTCCCAGAGTTTACTGCATTCTTTAACATGCATACGCAGTGTTTTCTCAATTAAAAAATATATACTGGTAAATTGTCCAAATTATCAGGCATGGTTTTGGGGTTGGATTTGGCCCTACCCCAAATATGTAAGGTCTCAACTCAAAACGAGTCTCATGATAGGAAAATCTAATAGAGCATAATGTAAGCTGTAATCTACACTTTAAATGACATTCATTGGATAAGTAGATCTAAAGATATGAGCATTTAAAGTTCTCATGCATGGAAACTCGGTTTTGAGAAAATCACCAATAAATCAATAGAAAAATAAAGAAACACTAAAGGACACTTCCTGCATGAAAATGGACTTAAAAAGTATATTATAATGAAATTACTATAGTACTCATCAGACCTATTTTGGTGATTATGTCAATTTGATCTCACCTATGATGCGACTCATTTTGTGATGAGACATCACATATGTGCATGACTATAGGCCTCTATGAGCATTTTTTTATTCCCTGCTATACTAAAGAGTAAGGGAAGGTAACAACTATATGATAATCAAAATTATATAATAACTATTTGCCAATAAACAAAATATTTACTGGTAAATTTAAATTTTTATCGGTAAATTTGATGGCCTAAACCACACTCGTGACAACACTAATATATGATAGATGGTGCACTATAAAGTTGCATTTCGATCTGCCAGCCAAAAAAGAAAAATGGCCAAATATTTGAAAAGGGGATCAGTAGATCTTAACGGTTCAGTCCACAAAAAGTGAAAACACAATGAAAAGTATTTAAAAAAATTAAAAATTACCTAGCGCTACCATAAGGTGATGAATCATCATCATCATTAACGATGAGCAGCGGTGGAGGATTGCGATGTTTAGATGCCAGGAAATCAAACATGTCATGAGTGAAACGGGTCCTCTTGAAGGGCTCAGCTCTTGCACATCCGTTAGCATTGATCGGTAACTCCTTAAGTAATGTAAAAACAGAAATTGTAACAACAATGTTCAGAAACAATTAGGTTTGACACCAAAATAACAATTTATTAATATGATCTTTTTCTTCCAAGAAATAAGAAACAGGTGCAAAAATATGCGCAACTTCAGTTTTGTTGAAGGGCGTTGTGCATCAGTGATTCCACAACCCCTGCTATTAAAGACCCACTGGAGTATCTAATCATTTGAGTGGCGCTGTAGATGTTGGTTAGCATGCTTGCCTTCCAATCCCGAGGTTCTGGGTTTGAACCTTGCTGAACGCTAGGTTGATTCCCACGACTTAACAACGCCACTCGCTGAGCCTCATAGTGAGACTTGGTTTAGAAAGCATGGCGTAGATCTCATCCTGTAGGTGGCGAGAAAACTCGCTGTTGGGTAAGACACGAAATAAAATAAAAATCATTGTGTGAGTCCTTTGGCTGTAAGGCAGGGGAACCATGAACCATAGCAAAAACAACAGCACAGGTTCGAGGCTCGCTCACACCATGGTTCTGGTGGTGAAACAAGTCTTTCCGGATAAGGACTATAAACTATAGGCTCAGTGTACACAAACAGCTCATGTTCAGTACATCTTTCAAGACGAGTAGGGGGTTACCCGGTGTACTGGTCAATTCACGACCCCAGTCAGGGACAGCTGAAACAGCCCAACCCAGTACATGCTGTATGACATGACGTGTCCCTTAGGGGAGTAGAGACACAAGAATGTGTAACATCTGGTCTACATGGATATGGAGCATAAATTATTCACCATTACTATTACTGAACTCCAACCTTCAAGCAATGCATACTGAGCAGTCCAGACACTCTATTTACAATTATTAAATTCAATAATATTTTATCACACTTTATGATTTATCATAAAACATTAGAATATTACCTCTTCTTCATCATCGTCTCGTCGATATTGATGAAATCGAAAACGATACTTCCGACAATTTTGCGCACCAAACAGCTGCTCAATGAGGAATGCCATTGCATTATTGGTAATACCAAGCATGGCAAGACCATGAACACCTGAAAACAAAAAGAGATTATCAACATTGAAACAGAGACTTGTTTCTATGGAGTCATTCTGGTGGTTATTGGGAGACAGCAGACAATCTATATTTGGGACAAGGCATGGAAAAAGTTGTCAGACAGAAAGTTATTGAGAAATAAGCAAATAAACAGGAAATAAAAACAAATACAAATTTTTTGTCTATTTTGTTCTATAACTTTGGATACAGATGTCCTATTTTGATTGTTGACATCTCATTTAGCTTACAACAAGGGCAATATGCTTATAATATTAACTCAAATTTGCAACTTTGCGACAACTTGGCGGTTTTACCATGACATGCCTCATTTTAAGTGAAGTTTTACTGCATAGTTTTTTATGAACAGAAAAAGAAAATTATGCACAAAGTTGTACATAGAACTGATGGCATCTCAAAGATGCTGCACTGTTAACTTGAACTTTGAAACTCCACACATAAGGAGAGTGATGATAGACTTATACCCCTTTTACACTGCCAACACAATTGCGGAATCGTCCCGCAATTGTGCGTCCCGGGACGAATAATTGCGGGATCGATTTGCAGTGTAACCAGCGTAAAAAGTCAATTGCGGGGTGAATCGTCCCGGGAATGTCCTGCAATATCGAAGCGGAAAGCATTCAGCTTCGATCAATTCCGGAATGAATGGTTTAACATCCTTTTTCACTAGGCAATACAATACTCAATATTATATTTAATATAAAAATATTTAAAAAAACGGTTTTGCTGTAGTTCAACAGGATTCATCCCGCAATAACTGATCCGGTGTAAACGGAAACTCGTTCTGCAATCGTTGCAGGGTCATCCCGGATTGTTTTTCGTTTTGCAGTGTAAAATGGGTATTAGACCGATGATCATGGATTCATAGTTCAGGATGCAGGGAGGCAATAAAAAAAAAGTTATGTGCGTTAAGGCAGGGAACCCTAAACCATGCATAAATAACAGCACGGGTTCGAGGCCCGCTCACACCATAGTTCTGATGGTGTAACAAGTCTTGGATAAGGACAATAAACCGTAGGCCCAGTGTACACAAACAGCACATGTGCACATTATAAAACCCGGTTCATCTTTCGAGACAATTAGGGCGTTACCCCGGTGTACTGGTCCATGCATGACCCCTTCCGTGGACAGCTGAAGTAGTGCAAGTACAACCCAGTACTGGATGCATGCATGACCCTTAGGGGAGGAGAAAGTCATAAGAATGTGTAACATCTGGTTCACAGCGGCATGGGCATCTTCTAGATGGATACTGGCGCGTATATAAAAATACACCATTAGTATTATTAAATGAAATAAATGATACAGAAAATGTATGGTTACCTGTAAATGATAAGCTCTTCATCCTTGCATCATTTCTTCTTTCATTAACAAGGTCTACCACTTGTTTCCAAGCCTCTTCCATTGAATCTGCCTGTGTACTAAATCCATCATCACTGGTTACCTCAAACATGAGGTGTGGTTCGTTCTTAGGCCGTGTAGGTGGGCTATCATCCAAACCTTTCTCCATTCTGGCCAGTAGTGGTGAGATGACTTCTTGCTCCTCTGCTACATTCTGAATCCGTGCAAGTATCCTTTTATGGAGCAGTCCAGCAGGCTTAGTTGGAGGTTGTTCATCTGGGTTGCAATAAGATGAGGAAGGTTAAAACAAGTAACGATCTAGGGTTCTGAGATGGGAATTAATGCCGGCAATTAGTATTTGGGACTGGACTTAGGTGAAATAGCAGGCATAAATTAAAGTCTGGGATGATTTCAGAGGTTAATAAAACATACAATGCCAATGTTATAACCGGTTTAAATTATACAAATTTTTCTTAATTTTAAGGGCTGGGGAATAGGGGGATGGTTATATGGTGATGAGTCATGTCGAATTTAGCTGTGACTTTGACAAGCAAAAGAAAAACAAATAGTGATGTGCCCTGATCTGCCCCGATATAGAGTCACCTTATAGTTGAATTAATAGACAAGTTACAATCATAACTAATCAAAATGATTTTTTTTTAGGCAGCGGCTGTTGGGAAAATGGTCTTATTTAGTCAAAGTTACGGATTGCACGAGATCAATGGCTTAACCTCTCAATCGAAAGACGGTGCCCATGTATTTCAATCCTCCAACCAAAACACAATTAAGTGGCATATATTAGGGGTGAATTCAGACTTTAAACAATGAGGGAAGGGGGCAGTAGAAATTCAAAGTTTCAGGAAGGCCTGGAGGCATGCTCCCCGGGAAATTTTGGTTTTTAGATGTCTGGAAATGGCCTCAAGGGCGTGTTAAGTGATCATTTGTTGTCATATAACTTAACATTCGTTTTATAGACAATGTTAATACTGATATAGTTTACCGTCCGAAAGGGGAGGTGGGTCGCAGAGTCGATACGACCCTCTGAATACAGATCGTTTTGGTCGTGTCTCCGTTTTGGCCGCGCAGTTTTACAGTACTGTTTCGTCACGTATTTTGGCTAAAGTATGGTGTAAAACGTACTAAAACAATAATATTTTAAAATTGATAATATGCTAATATTTGCGAGTTGTATGGCCGAGCAGTTAAAGCAGGGAAACCGTGAACCATGCATAAATAACAGCACAGGTTCGAGGCCCGCTCGCACCATGGTTCTGGTGGTGGAACAAGTCTTCTCAGATAAGGACTATAAACCGTAGGCCCAGTGTACAAAAACGGCTTTTGTACACTATAAAGAACCCAGTACATCTTTCGAGACGAGTAGGGGGTTACCCCGGTGTACTGGTCCATACAAAAACTCTTCCGTGGACAGAAGGATGTGCGCTAATACAGTAGCTGCATAGGACATGACGTGACCCTTTAAGGGGAGTAGCAAGATATTGACTGTGCAACATCTAGTCCACTGCGCCTTTGATAATTTGATTTGAATTGAATTGGCGCAATATAAATGTCTAAATTCTTTATGTTAGAAAATGTCTCAATAGATCAATTCTGGCATAATTTAGGTAAATTATATTGTTTTTCTGTGAAAAACCACAGGCCTATGAAAATCAGAATGGTTTTACCATAAAATGGGCCTATTTTGATCATTTATAATTGTTATTCCACAACACATTATCAGTAAAACATACTATTTTTATCATTATAGGTGTTATTACATAAAAAAATATTAGTAAAAAATATTAGTTTACAGTCATTTTGAAGGACTGATTTATGTAGCAAAACAGGCGTGACCAGAGCGACCTCTAAAACTGCCTCTGTATATTAAAACAGGAGACCAGAAGTTTCCATGATTCAGCACACAACACAGACTACCACCAGTTTAGACAACTGAGTTAAATGAGACTCCAGATCTTAGTTTCTTAGTTTGGTTTTTGAGTTTCTTAGTTTGGTTTCATGGCGAACGGACGTGTGTGAACGGACGCTCTTGATTTTCAGTTTAATCATACAGTTGCCTTTTAAGCCAAAATCATACAAGTCTGAACCATTTTGTTACAATATAGTTTATGAGCTTTTTCCTGGTGTTATTGGAATATCGTTGTTGTTTTTTATGGTATAAAATAATGGTCAGTTCTAGTGGTAGACCAACGACACAAAAGAATGCCAAAGATTTTTCTTACACGTTAAAGATAATAATGTGCAGCTTTATAATCCACAAAAAAAAAATCAGTTTTCAATTTTCCGACTATGTCTCATTTGGCTTGGTTGTGCCACAATTATTTAAATTATTTAAACTCTTTATTTTCTTTAAAAATTGTGTCAAGGAAAAGAAAATGTGTTCGTCGTGAATCCACATTTAAAAAATATATATTATTGTTTTGGGTGGCTTCCATGTAAGCGGCTAGCCATAATGAAAGTCTCCCGGATCTTAAATAATATTATTCTTAATACTGTGTATGCCTAGATTGAAAAAAAAGCTATTGTATTTATTTGGATTGAATAAAATGGTTTGTGATTTTGTGACTCCAGTACACAAATATGTGCATGCTGTGAAGTGCGATACAACCACTTTTTGTTGGAAATATGAATAAGATTATTTTTTAATTCATACTTAATATAAACTACTTTTAACAGAATTAGATTTCATATAGTGTGGCAAAGGAGGGCAAAGTACATTTTTAAGCCTAAGGTAATACATACCTATTCTCCGTTGAACATCCGGTGGTTCCCTTGGGTCAGCATGTGTCTTATAGTTGCTTGTCGACACCCTTACACTGCCAGAATTGATCTTTCCTTGTAACTGGTTCAAAGATGATTTTGGCTGTTGCATTCCATTTGGAAAAGGATTTGAAAGATTTACATTGTCCAAGTCGATCGCTCTTTGCAATTGGTTCACAAAAGCTGTCCCCTGTTGCATTATGTTAAGTACAGGATTTGAAACATTTACACTGCTCATGTTCATCCGTCTTTGTGACTGGAGTAAAGATGCTGTTGCCTGTTGAATTAAACTTGAAACAGGATTTGAAACCTTTACACTGCCCGAGCAAGTCTTTCCTTGCAATTGTTGCAAAGAACTTGCCTGTTGAGTCAAATTTGGAACAGTATCTGAAACTTTTACACCACCCGAACCAAAATTGTCTTGCAACTGTTGCAAAGAAGTTGTTGCCTTTTGAATTACATTTGGAACAGTATGTTTTAAATGTTTGCTATTATCTGGATTTTCGATAGTCTGATGGAATGACGATTGATGAGATTTCTCAAAGCCAGAAGCTCTTGCTGCAACTTTCTTCTGAAGAGCTTGGAGGATATTAGAACTTGCCTGTGATTTTGGTGTAAGAGGTCTCTGAACAAGTGACTGTAGTATACTTGAAAAAGGTCCACGAGGAACAGTCTCTGGTGGATTGTAGTTAGAAGCCATCACTGAAGGAGATGGTTGCATTGGTGTTATAGGTCTTTGAATGAGAGGTTCTGGTATAATTGCTGAAGAAGCTATTATTGAAGATGATGGCCGTATCGGTGCAAAGGATCCTTGAACAAGAGATTCTAGTATATTTGATGATTCTATCATTGGGGTTGATGACCGCACTAGAGCAAGAGGTCTTTGAACAAGAGATTCTAATATATTTGATGATTCTGTCACTGGGGTTGATAACCTTACAGGAGCAAGAGGTCTTTGAACAAGAGATTCTGGTATAATTGATGAAGCCGTTATTAAAGCTGATGATTGCACTGGTGTTAAAGGTCTTTGCACAAGCGATTCTTGTATATTTGAATTGGAAGCCATGACTGAAGTTGTCGATTGCACAGCAACAAGAGGTCTATGAGCAAGAGAACCCAGAATACTTGAATTGGAAGTTGTTAGGGATGTTTTTGGGGCAAGATGTTTCAAGGAGGATGATGGATTTAAGTTCTTCATGCGTAAGTTTCCATAAGGAGCATATTTTATAGAATCATTTATTTGTGCCAATCTCGGGATCGGTACCTTCTCTGCAAAAACACGTTTATAGCAATATCCAGACTTCTCATTTGATTCCAATCTTACTGATACAGTTTGCGATGGATGTACCAAATGTGGCAAATTTTTAGAAATGTTTTGATTTTGTGCAACAGTGGGTAAGATAACTGAATAGCTAGGTTGGATCATCCTAACTTGCTCCACAGGTATTATACATTCTTGTTGTCCAGTTACAGGGTTTGTATTTGTGATATTTGGCAGTAAAGTCCTTTCAGCTGCTTGATTACTAATTAGCGGAATGGTCTGGTGCTGTACTTGAGCACTTGTTGTGTAAACTACAGGACTGTTGCTTGAATTCGTCAATGGTTGGATGTGCTGGTTAAATGGTGTGTAATTTAAAACTGGTGTTGTGCTTGGTAGATTAGGAATCTGTATAAGGGATGGATTTGAACTACTTTGGCCAATTTGAATAGTTTGTGGAATAGATTGGTGAGGTGGGAACACTAAAGATGTGGGTTGTAAAGGACAACCTGATGGACTTCTGACTGGACTTAGAAGTTGAGTGTTGTTTTTAACGTAAACTGTTGGTACAATAGCTGGTGAGGTTGGAGTCGGATGTACAGGTTTAACCATTACCGTGACTGTGTTCACAAGTGGAACTGTTGGTTGCACAAGAACTGGAATTGCTGGACTCTGGATTACTGTTAATGGGTTACTACTATTAGGTGAAGTATGTGTACTGACAATGGATGAGACTTGACTTTTTTGGATAACAGGTTCTGGAGATTTATTGTTTGGAAGTGTAGGGTTGGTGGTAGCTATTTGAGACTGATTATCAGGTGGTATTACACTGTCCTTGCACGGCTTTAGAATTTCTTTAAATGTGCTGCCACTATCATCTTTATTTACATACATATAAACTTGTTGTCTTGTCTGCAAACCACAATCTCTAACATGTTTTCCTTGCTTCCTAATAATATTTGGTTTATATCGTTCTTTTACAACTACATTTTCTGGCATATGCTTGCTAGGTACATTAGCTAAATTTGTCTTGGCTATTGTATCAGATTGTATTGTATCAGATTTTGCTGGATCAGATTTCCTTGGATCAGATTTTCTTGTGATGTCAATTATTTGTAGCTCACAGTCATCTTGAACTACAAGTGGTGGTTTTATAAGTTCATGATCATCTTTAGTCTTGTCAGATACAATTGAGTCAACTTCCATTACAACCTCTGGTTCATTTTCCACACTGACTTTCTCTGGAGTTTTCACAATTTTTTCACCATCATCAATTATGCTATTATCAATTTCAAGTTTCTTTGGCCTTCCTCTTTTTCTTTTAACTGGTGGCGATGGTATTTGATCATCCTCTTCAATTAGCCATTCTGCACCATATTTTGTACGCCTTTCACAACTTCTTCTCAACCTCCTCCTTGTGCCAATACCACCCTCTACACCTCCATCTGGTTCATCTTCAGGTTTTGGCTCACTTTCTGGTTTAGATTCATTAGTATCTTCTGAAGAAATCTGTGCTTGTGTTTCACTAACAGGTTGCTTTCGTGGGCGACCACGTTTCCGAGTGACAGGTTGAATAACTTCATCTTTTTCTAACTTATCAGACAATTTATCAAGCGTATCTTTCTCCAATTTTTTATTAACAGCAGATATATCAACAGGAGACAAGCTGACCCGAAGACCTTTAGTAACTCTTGGTGAAGTTGGCAGTTCTTCATTATCTTCAACTGGTTCTGATTCTGATGCAATCCTGATCAATCTGGAGGAAGTATTCCTCATTGGATAACTCTTTCTTCCAGGTTTTGCAATATCTAATTTGTCCAGCTTAGATTCAGGTACAAACTCATCAAAGGTTAACCTCTCAGCTTCTAGTTTGTATTTTTTTCTTGAACGTGGGCTGATAACTATTTCATCGTCATTGTTGCAATGCTTCCTCTTCAACTGGATGACTTCATCAGTACATTTTAATTCATCTTCTTGTGTGATCACAACACTAATTTCCTCCAAAGCTTTATTATTATCTGCCAATTTATCATGTCCCCGCTTACAATTTAATACATGCTTAAGATAAAAACTTTCTATAACATAAGATTTCTTGCAGTATGTACATTCAAATACTTCATTATCGATTCCACATATATCAATGTCTTTATCAGCCGACAACTCAACCTTTGAATGGATATCGCTGTTACTTTGCAAATCATTTTTTACAATTATTGATGAATTACAATCATTTGACACACTGTTTACTTCATCTTTACTTTCAGAGTTCTCCACATGTTCCTGGATGTTTTTGTCCCTTTCCTCATCCATCTTCATCATTTTTTGATGCTCTATATTTGTTATTTGTTTTTGATTGGTGCCATTATCTTGCTGTTCCTGAATGCATTTGTCATTTTCCTCACCCCTGTTCATCATTTTTTGATGCTCTATACATTTTCTGTGTGTCTGAATGGTATTATCCTCTTGATGTTCTTGGGTGCATTTTTGCTTTTCCTCATCCACGTTCGCAATTTCCTGATGCTCTACATTTGTTCTTTGTATTTGCTTGGTGTTATTCTCTTTATGTTCCTGGATATTATTGTCCTTTTCCTCATCGACATTCACCATTTCTTTATGCTCTATATCTGTTCTTTGTCTTTGATTGGTGTTATTCTCTTGTTGTTCCTCTGTGCTGCCTGCATCACCGTTACATATCAACAGTGGTCCTTCATCCTTTTTAGCATTTTTAGTTACTGAATTGGTCTTATATATGTTTTTACTTAGAAGGTGACTAATACCAACTTTAGGTTTTGTAGAAATGTGGCCTATTGCATTCTCGAGTCCACTTTTTAGAAGAGACATTTGTTGATCTTTTATTGGTATTTTCTTTTTATCCTCTGATATACTTTTCAATTCATGCTGTTCATGATCACCACTATTTGTTTCTTTCAATTTATTCACTTGGGTTTCTTGTTCAGAAATTTTGTCTGTTGGAATGTTGTGTCCAATTTCTTTAAGAAGGTTGCTTGATTCACTGCTAAGTGCATTTATCTGCATTCTTTGTTCGGAAACAATGAGAGGCTCAGGTTTACTGATATCTACAGCTTGGTTTGAAGTATCCTTAATATTGATGTCTTCACTGGTATTTGCAGAAACTATATTTAAATCAACAATGTCATTTGTAGCAGTATTTGTGACAATACTTTCTTCGGTAGTTGTTGATACTGTTGTATTTTCTTTAGTATTAATTTCAACACTCAAATCTTCCTTTATTGAATCTGCTGCATCAGTTGTTTTTGATACTGCTGTGCTTTCAAGGACTTCATCATTGGTGATAATTTCTTTACACAAATCTTCACTAGTAGCTAAATCAATGACATCAATTGTTTTCATGGACTCTGACTGATTACTGTGAATGTTACTGGTTTGACTACAGGCAATACTAGCAGCAACTCTATTCAAAGCCTTTGTTGAATCTGTTGCATCAGTTGTTTTTGATACTGCTGTGCTTTCAAGGACTTCATCATTGGTGATAATTTCTTTACGCAAATCTTCATTAGTAGTTAAATCAATGACATCAATTGTTTTCATGGAGTCTGACTGATTACTGTGAATGTTACTGGTTTGACTACAGGCAATACTAGCAGCAACTCTATTCAAAGCCTTTGTTGAATCTGTTGCATCAGTTGTTTTTGATACTGCTGTGCTTTCAAGGACTTCATCATTGGTGATAATTTCTTTACACAAATCTTCATTAGTAGTTAAATCAATGACATCAATTGTTTTCATGGAGTCTGACTGATTACTGTGAATGCTACTGGTTTGACTACAGGCGTTACTAGCAGCAGCTCTATTCAAAGCCTCTACCATTTTATTCAAAACAACAGGGTGATCTTCTGACACCAGCAAGACATCTTTGTTCTTACTAGCCTGCAGCTCTGTCTCTCCACCAGACCAGGAGTTACTTCTTGGAATGTTAGTTTTTTTCCTCCAACTGTCCGTTCTAGACATTGGATAGCTGTTGCTCAAGCTAGTGGATTCATCAAGGGTGAAAATAAAATCTTCATCAACTATCATAACGGCACTGTTGGTAGCTGCCTGATACACCTCCAATGCTTGATCTGATAATCTCTTGACTTGTTTTAGTGCTCCATCAACTTGTTTATCAGAATCCATGCTGACAATTTCTTTTACTGAATCTTGTATTAATGCTTCCATATCATCAACTTGCCTATTATCAGAATCATTTTTTTCAGGTGATTCACTTTGAAAGAGTTTCCTACAACTTGTGTCTGCTGGTGGTTCTGAGACTTCCATTGAGATGATGTCTGTTGTATCAAGATCAGTTGAATTGGTCAAATCTACAACAGTATCATTGTTCAAGACATTAAGTTCATTCACCTTATCATTAGCCTTGTTAGCATGAATGTCATGAATCAATGTGTTGTTGGTTTCGACGAGTGTTGTGATTCCTGGTGAGGTTTCTGGTATTACTTCTATGATCTTAATGGTATAGACACACCGTTTACCAGGATCAACGGTACTCCAGTACACACGACAACAACTGAAAATAGAGAGGTGATCTCATTAGTCTCTAAAAACAGAAAGCGAAAAAAGTCACTACAAAATTTAAACATTGAAAATATCTTGTAATTTGAGTTTCATGGACTATAATATTCATGCTTTATTATTAATTCCTTTCATATAGCTTTACTTTTTAAATCATAGCAAATATAACACAGAAGGCAAGATTAAATGCAAACTGTTGTTCCTTTCGGTCATTATTTGAAACACCATTTAGAATCTTTATAAAAATTAACAAAATCAATGATAAATTTAAATCATGCTGGATGTTAAATTTCCGATATTTGCTACACCATGCACAAGTAATTTGTATGCCCTTGTGACGAATAAAAACTGGCATAAAACAAAATTGAAAAACTCTCTGACTATAATTTTTACAATTTTTATATATTAGTTAATTGTATATATTATGTTCTAAAGCAAGTTAAAACTTTCAAAATAATGTAAAAAAAATGAACAAAATACATTGTATATTCCTAGGGTGAAAATTCTTGTCACAGGCAATGCCTCCTAACTCCTCACAAATGTTAACAAAACTGCTAAATAAACTCATTTGAACTTTAACGATCAAATCATTACCTTTTTGACATCAGGTTAACATCGAAAGTGGCCCTTTTTCAAGTCCATCATTGAGAAAATTGTCATTTTTTTTAGAAAAAATGATTGAAAATGCCATTTCAAAACACCACTTTTAAGATTTACGGTCAATGATGAAAATGGTTTTAGCATTAAATTTGCTATGTTGTTGACTTCACATTCAATTCATGATTAACCACATATAAACCATGCCTTACCTGTAGCCTATTGGGTACAATGCTTCTTTGCAGTCAGATAGAGGACCCAAACGTCCCAAAAACTCCACTGTCAATGACCCAATCATAGCATTCACTCGCAATGGTAGCAAACCTTTCGCAAACGTTTTGTTCATCTTCATGTTATCAAGACTAACACATACACGACGCAGCACTCCGAAATGACCATCCTCAACAAGCTGCAAGAAAACACATGTATTAATGATAGATATAATTTATTATACAATGATTTTTAAACAGATTATGAATAAAAACCTTCAAAAACTTAAGATGACAAAAAATGTGTTTTTTCCTAATATTTATCATATAAAAAAAGAAAATTAGGGGTCAATAACTTTCAAATACCTTAATTTCTGGTCTTAGGGTCATAATGTATATAAAAAAGCAAGTTATTTTCAAACCATTTAAAAAAAATGTACCTCTACATGTCAAACACATGACACCTTGAAATACAATACCTGGGCACTTACAAAATCTTATATCTTTTTTTAAGGCACACTCATTCAAATAGGATGCAAATTCAAAACATGTGCTTATGAAAACCAGGTAACTTGAGAGGGCTAGTATACAAATATAATATACGTTGCCTTGAGAGTTTTTGGTCAAAACTATGGGCAGAGGTGCCTTCAAATAGTACTATTCACTGAGATGTACAGCCAAGAAATGAACATAACTATAACCACAAAGTCACATCGCAAAAGTGTCATCACTGTGCGAAATAGCATACCATTTCGCAGAGTGATGTCAACATACTGCAATGGTAGAAACAATTTTAATCACATGGTGCTCTTTCCACCAACATCCAAGGAAATGATGGTCCAAGAAATTGACCAATATGCAGCCTAGTCTTTCAAAACCGACTGACCCTGACTGAAGTTGTCTGTTTTGTTCCGTTTCCAAGACAGGTCAGTTTAGAAAGGGTAAAGTTTCCCTAAACGATCTTGGGGTTTAAAAAAACAGTGTCCGGTTCAGCATAAAATTTGGTTTTCAGGATAGGATTGCAATAATTTACCTCTTTATCGGCATGGTGACCATGCTGCCAACAGAACACCTTTTTATCCTCAAGAAAGAATGCGTTCTTTTCACGAGCACACATAAAATGATAATTTGCAGGACATCCACGTGTATTACAGCCAACTGTTGCACCGGGTCGTTCACAGAGTTCACAACGCTATAGATAAAATAGAAAGAACAAATGTGTCAATGTGTGTCAAATAACGTATGCCCAAAATCCTTGTAAGTGGACACCTCCCATAAGCGAACACCTTTCCCGGACCTGAGTGTGTCCGCTTACAGGAGGTTCAACTGTAATTAATGAATTTCCCTTCTCAAACATCATCATTTGGCATGAACAAAAATCCAATGACAAGCATGTAGTAAAACTTACCAGTAATCTTCCTCTGGATATAGCAGTATGCACATTCACCAGTGACCCATCCATTTCCTCAAATACCTCTGCTGACCACAACCCACAGTTGATGTGTATCCAGTCGTCTTGTCCGCTGTATAGTAGTCGCCCGGCAAGGTCAGGTTCATGATCACCGTAGTCACCACAGAGAGCACACCGACGAGGATCTTCCATGTTCACATCCAATGGTGGAAAGTCAAAGGCATCATCAACTTCTGTTAAAAGAAAAGTTATGTAAATCACTTCTATCATAATTCATTTGTTATTTTTTTTATTTTTTAAACATTAATGTATAGAACACAATGTTTTTTATTCAATTAGTAATTTATACCAGTTCAAACCATCTGTGGTAAATATTGAATTGAAAGTACACTATCACACTAGATTTGTATCTACTGTGATTTTTTTTGTTAAAAGCTACATTCTTCATAATCTATCATAGACAAATCTGAATTTAATACTCAGACCAAACATTAGACTATGCCTTCTTTTCATCTTGTCAACTGTTGGAAGCTTGGTAGCCTAATAACCTGTATTGTAAGTAAGGCTAATAATAATATATAAGTATTTCAATAATTACTAATTCAGTATTTTCCCCCAGATTGCACTTATATGTGTACAGCAGTTAATGGAGGATTGTATATTTAATAAAGTGTTTCAAATACCAAGGGCATAGCTTATCTCGAAGATAGTTTATTGAAGTACATAATGTACCCCTAAGTTCTAGCACATTTTAAACTTCCTCTTTGTTGAACTGTTGTTTAACTTTGTTTGCCAATTACTCTGTAATTAATTGAATTCTACAACCTATATGTTATGTATTTAAATGATCATACCTCTGTAAGTACATGGTAAATTTTAATAATCTATACATCAATATGAAGCTTATTTGTGAGGTATCACCACAAAATGAGTTGCATCGTAAGTGGGATCAAATTGAGATAATCACCAAAATATGTCTGAAGTAAAATTTTTGAGAAATTTAGTTTTAATCAATTATAAGTAA
>JAOTQE010060714.1:0-31189 GCA_025631205.1 Nesometra sesokonis | reverse complement strand
ACTTATTTTTCCAGTGCTCGAGCGCATAGAGACAGTACTATTTTGCGCTATAAAAGTCCCACATATTATTATTATTAAGAAAGAAGTTGAGAAGTTCCAGTAGGGTCCTTCTGGTGGTGATTGGGCAGTACACTGGAGACAATTGACTACACTTTTTTGAAGTGTGTACCGAGTTCTTTAACATGCACATGAGCCAACTTGACGGACCCAACGGCTTAACGTGTCATCCAAAAGACGTGTATTTCGACCCTCCAGCTGAAACACAATGAGAGCGGCATGGTGTTCATTCAATCGAACCATGCACCAGTGAGTCATGGTTCACCACACAGTACATGATTTTCACCAGCTAAACCAACTGAGCTAAATTACACAAACCAGAAGTGGTGTTGGTAGTCTATGAGTGAGATACTTACCTACATAAGACCGACAACAAGACAGATACATCATACTTTCATTATTGTAAGTTGAAAAATCTAACAAATACATCTTTTTCTATTTACAAATTGTTGATGATCAACTGTATTTAACTGAAATGTTACAAGAATTTATGAAGTACCCTTTTCCCTTATTATCGTAACTTATCACAATATCTATATTTTTTCATAACTATTTTCATAACTTACCACAATATGTATAGATTGCATTATTCTGCATAAATCTCACATTAAGATTGTAAAGAACTGCAGGTTCATGTAAATAACTAAGCGATGTCAAATCATTTTCACCGATGAGTATTTCAGGGTTCCGCAATGGGGGTAATTCATCTTTGTTTTTAACTTTGATAGTCCTTTCCTAAAAAAAGAAAAAAAGCAGCGTAAATACTTAGCAAATTTGATCAAGGCAATTCAACAGAAGGATGCTGTTCTCTGCCATGAAATATGGTCGATAACGCTAACAAATTTTGATCCAGTTGCTAAAAATTAGACTACGTTCTCCAAACGTATACTGATAATTTCCAATGTGCTTTTTTGTAAAAACGCTAATTTAGTGTAACCAAAGAAAATTTACAACAAATATTGTTGTTAACACTGTAATCACGAAACAAATAATCTTGTAGCAGGGGGTTCTCATAAGTGAGTCAGGGTGACTCCAATATTTTTAGCAGATTATTCAGACCATGTTTTAGCATATAAATTCCCTTAACTGATACAAGTGACACATTGAATATAACGTATGATAAACACTATAAAAGACTTGAAATAGAACATGTGTTGCCACCATCACATGTCTATTCATGGTACATGCAGTACAGTTAACGTCAGCATGGGTATGAATCCTTCTTTAATAAAAGCTTATTGCCTCCATTGTTAAGCAAATTTTGCATAACTTCTGATATCGCGCATTTGTTGGTACAAGAATTATACAGTAGGATAACAGGCATTTGAAGTCCTATTTACAGCACTGACGTCCTGTGAACAGCATCGTCTTGTTGATTTGCCATCATAACTTGGTAACCTGGTACATTAATACTGTATAAGACAATCTTTAAAGGCATGTTCAGACTCACATATTAATAAGGGTAGCATAATGACCCCAATGTAATTACTTGTGTCTGAACCTGCCATGGATTAGCCTACAGTAAGCCACTAATAATACCAGGGAGATATTACTATAGTACTAGCGGTAAAGGCCCAAGATTTAGTTTGTTTTATAAAATGCACGCAAGACATTTGTCTTATAAAAGAAGACCTATTCCACTACAAGAACTACAGCATGTGTGAGTCGGCAGTTTAAGGTTTGCTGATATTTTGGCTATGAGTACAGAGTCTCGACTTTAAGGCTGTTTTCCACTAGGCAAACTTATTTGCTCGAAATACAAATTTTCACTCATGGGCATGCACAGTATGCAATGTTGCAGTTTAAAATTAAACTGTGCATGCCTATGAGCGAAAATTAGTGATTTGAACGAATAAATTCGCCTAGTGGAAAACAGCCTTTACCACTTTATCATTTTAGGTATGCTATCTCATTTTGTTCTCTAGATATTTAAAACTCTAAATACTAATCACCCTATTCTCACCTCATATACTATTATTATCATTCCATAGCCTTGTATTAATTCCAATATATGATTGGCTTTTTCCATCAGTGTCACACAGACTTTGATGGTATAACCTTAGGTATATAATAAACCAAAGCAAGGCCAATAGATAACTATTGTTTGCACAATTATGATCTAATATTTTAGATTTTATTCAATTCTGCTGTTTTGACTGGTTTAATACTCGTAATATTAAACTGTGCGCAGTTCAAAATTAGCTGATGACGTCACTTCGCCAAGCGAGAGAATTGTTGTTTTTATGCTGTAAGTGCAAAACGCACAACAAGGTACTGTAGCTAGGCTTAGCTACCGGTTAAAACTTGGCATTTTACACAATTGTCTACCTATTGTTGATTATGAAGAATTACTAATTAACAAAGCAACCTCCAAGAGTTGCTGTTAATATTTTTCGCGAATATCTGTGAGAGAAGAACATGAATTTTAATTTTGACAATGTTGGCTAGCTAGGCCTTGGTCGCTGGTGGCAGGCCTAGGCTAAACACTGAGAAATCAGTACTTACAAGTAAGCTATATTGAATAATAATTATAATATTGAATGCCTATTTTCGGGAGATACCAAAAAATGTACTCGCTATGGCAAAATATTGAACTTGTCTTCGACTTGTTCAATATTTTGCCATAGCTTGTACAATATTTTTTTGGCATTCAATATTATATAAATGATTAATGTTAAATCAAGTTTTTTATTGTAAAATCGGATAGTGGTGGTAAAAATATAATGTTAATATTAAATCAAAATTGTGACTCACCTCTCCATCTTCAAGTTCAACTTCTACATTTTCTCCAGTTTTATAATCCTTAATTAATGTTCCACCAATCCATACCTCCTCAGGGTCTCGTATCCATACTCGAGCCCCCTAAAGTGAACAAAATTAGTATAACATGAAAACACTGTTTTATTAAGTGTACTTATTTTTTTATTAAACAAATGATGAGTAATTTGCTGCAAGTAACTTTGTTAATATTATTGATAATTTGAAAGAAAATATACAAATTATTCTTTTCATACAAGATTTACCAAGATTACCAAGATAACATATAACATAAACATATTGGCCAAATTTTGCTAGAGTTTGTACAGTTTCGTAGGCTTAAACACACTTCAGGTAGTAAACCATGGTTCAGATTGTTAAAATAAAATCTCTAGCTATTTGACTTCCATCCACAACTTGGGATCCTCAGGTAAAATTTACAATTCCAATACCCATTTACAAATATACACCTGGGGCAAGTCTCCACAGATACCATGCATGCCCAATATCATTTTATTTAAAATGTTTATTATCAATAGTTATTAATAAATTTTTGGTAGTAAACTATGGATACAAGTAGAGTAAGATGGGCTAGATAAATTCAATAGTTACATAATCCCAACCTTAACCCTAACCTCAACCCAAAATCTAACCCTAACCCCAGCCTATAACCCTTGCTCTGCCCTGACCCTAACCATGCCTCAGTACTTCTGAGGGTACCCATAAATTTTGGTGGTATGAAAGAAGCATGTGGTAATTTCATGCAATCCAGGTCTAAAATTATATGCATATGATGCATAGCATTTTGCTATTTTACACAGGCAAAAATGTTTTGTACTGTTAAATAGACTTGCATGCTGTGCCACACAGCTCACAACAGTGTAGACATTGATGTTCACATCAAGAAAGGATGACGCAATTGAATTCAAATTTAGCAAATACGATAAAGACAACAACGCGCAGTTAAAGCAATCATAACTTTATTATAGTATGATCCATTAGCAGAGAAACCATCTACAATCCCAGAGGATGGATGGCTTTTGATCATGTATAAACAAATTACATGTGAACCATGAAACTTATTTACAAAATATGTAGTAAAGGAAGACAGTCAACCTTCTCAAAATCGACCTTCTGGAATTCTGAATTTCATACTAATCCAGATCAAGGTTACTACTTCTTTTAGCCACAATTTTTTTTTAAACAATCAAAAGTAGTTTTTTTTTACTTTCATTCGCCAATTTGGCAAAAGAGGTCATTTTTATTTTAGCCAAATGAGAATTCCAGTAGCCATTGGCAACTTGGCAAATGGTTGATGTTGTATAGTTGACTGTACCATTTTCCAAAAAGGGTACTACCACCATTTCAACCATTTCACATTTTTCTTTCAAGGCTTTTGTAAATCATACCAGAAAAAACAAATCCAATTTTTCAAGAATAACATCAGGGATCCCAAGTGTAGAAGTCAAATTCCTGAAGATTTTTATCATGAAAGCTGGCATGACATGGTATCATAATCCAAATTGTTCAAAACTTGATAACATCTTAATTATTAAAAAAGAGGTTTTAGTTCTTTTATTCCTTCACAGTTTACCAAATATACATCATACACAACGCCGCTGAAAGTTGAGTTCACTGTTCTCATCACGGCCCGCATCAAATTTTGCTCCCGCACCAAAAAAGTTCAAAATCTCAACAGTGTTTTCGATTGGCTGTTACGCGCATCAATCTTCGAAGTCGATTGTTGACTGGTCCTACAACCCCAGCCGGACGCCCGATCTAGTCACTTTGTTTGATGATGAAAGATGAAAGTTGATCAAAATCCCTCATAAAAATCTAAAAAATGCCTGACGAGAACCATGAAATCAACTTTCAATGGCCTAATTTTCTTCATACCATAAGGAAGTTTAGCTTAGTTTTGCTTTGGTTGAAAAGAACTGATTAATCTGGGAGAAATTCTTGAGAAATTTAATTTCAGAAGAAAATGTTGGTTTTTATGAAGCCTGTGAGATGCACCAGATTCCTGTAAACTTCAGGCAATCCGGGAGGTTTGGATTTCAGTAACACTATGCCAAAATTGGGATATTGTTACAGTAAATCCTGAACTTCCAAGTGCCTAAAAACCAACCAGAACATATTCTGGTTCTAGTTCAGATGTCCCTAGTTGTAAAAACAGAATACCTGGAGTTTACCTCATGGTCGTCTTTCTGCCACTCTTTGTAATGTCTACCCTTCCTAAAATGTATGTACAAATACCCATATTTAAAAACTCAACACCTTGCCTTTTACAAAATGGTAGTTTCTAATATGTATTGTCACTGCTAAAATGTGAAATTATTGTACCCCAAAACATTACTGAACTTCATAGTTGCTTACTTTCAACCAATATTTTGAAATGAATAGGCCAATTTATGCTCTGATTATGAAACTTTTACAAAACCCGGAGAATTTCTTGTTGAAAACTAAATCCCGGGAGAAAATTTGCTAATTCCGCGAGCCTGGGGATGATCCAAAATTCCTGGAGACTCCAGGACACAATCCTGGAGACTTGGGAGCTCTGTTAGTTTGTTCGAGATACACATTATGTTTGGAGGTTTGTTTAGTTAAAAGTTTCCGGTATATATCAATATACCGAAGACCAGAATCCTGCACTACACCCCTAGATGGTATGTGTGAAATTATGGAATACTGTAGTAGACTGTTTGACTCAAAACCATATCCAGTGTAGCCAAGGTCTTGGACCCAGCTGGTTCAAAGTTCAATCATAGGTCTACTGTACTTTGCTAACTCTGTTAGTTTGTTCGAGATACACATTATGTTTGGAGGTTTGTTTAGTTAAATTTTCCGGTATATATCAATATACCGAAGACCAGAATCCTGCACTACACCCCTAGATGGTATGTGTGAAATTATGGAATACTGTAGTAGACTGTTTGACTCAAAACCATATCCAGTGTAGCCAAGGTCTTGGACCCAGCTGGTTCAAAGTTCAATCATAGGTCTACTGTACTTTGTTTTGTTCTTTGTATTTTTATGAATACAATTATACTGTCTGGTATTTGCATATTGTTTTGTTTGCACAAAATATGATATAAATATACTGTCAACTCTTCCATAACTATCTTTCGGACATGACATTTTGTGCAGTTTTCCGTATAGACCAATCCGAGAAGATTGGCGCCCTCTATTGTCGCCGCCATTGCTGGGGAACTTAAATTTCCCAAAACAAAGCAAAACAGCGTCAGCGAAGATTATAACGACATGGTGTGATAAGACATACCAAGGATCGTCGTGCATTCATTGTTATTTTGGTCTTTGAACTACACAACACATACAAGATAAGTATATTTTGCTTTGAGATGGGAAATTAAGTTCCCCAGCAATGGCGGCGACAATAGAGGGCGCCATTCTTCTCGGATTGGTCTATACTTCGGAGTGTCCACTTGCATATTGTTTTTATGCTTTTGGTACTATGTCTGGTTTAGCATAGATTCGTTTTTCATGGAGTGTTGACCGTATTATTACAGTGCTTTCGAAATATAACGATGTGGAATTTGTAACATACTAACATCATTCAAACGGCACTGTGCATGGCCGAACTGTGTGTGTTAAGTTGTCCTGTATCTAGAATCGCTGTCGGGTCATTTTGGGTGCAGGCAACAACACAATACGAATAACGATGGAAGTGAGGTTTAGTTGTGCCAAACATCATAAAACTCCCTGCATTAATTGTTGGAAATTAACTCAAAAGAGCTTTAATTTGACATTTTTATGCATTTTATTTTATTTTTTTTTGTTTGTTGAATATGGAATGTACAACACACACAATGCTGTTCACGGCTAAATATAATAATTTTCTATTTGTGTTCCATCGCAAATCAAAAACTCAATATTATATCAGGCATAAGGCACTCAATGCGCATGAGTTTACAAAAATAAAGTTACATTTATAGTATGAAATCCTTGATTTCGAACTAATTGTTGTCAGTTTGTTTTGTGTTACAATAATTATATTCATATATATAAAAGGATTCCATAATTTTAAACAAAGAGTAACAATAATTTAAAGCAAATACTGTTCATTGCCGCCTACACACTGACAATTTAATTTTATGTTTCACGTATACATTTGTCCGTAATTACAGTTCTAGCCTTAGCAAATAGGCATTAAACTGAATGTAATGATATAGATTACCAGTATTATTTGTCTACAATTATTTTAATGTCTTGCACTTTCTATGACTTGTATTCAGTAACCTTTCATTGCCTTATGTAAATTAGATCAATTTTACAGTATTTCTTCAAATTAATATCTATTTGCCACAAAAGCTACCAAGCTAATACTTATAATACTGTAATTTATCTATTCCAAAGAAATTAAACTTGATTACTGTACATTCTAAATAATGAAATCAACACTTTGAAAGTAGGTTAAAATTCAGATCAATTTATTATTAAGAGATTATGAGATTATGGGAGGATGCCAAGTTGAAGATGATTAGTTTTAAAATTCCAAGAAAAAAAATAATTTTAATAGATTTAACTAACGTCTGAGGGCATGGTTGAAAAAAAATCAGGAGATTGTAGAATATGGCCAAGTTAAATGCTATAATTTTGATATTTTTTAAGTCCAACAATACAATTCCATTTGTTTTTCAATTTCAACTTTAATTCAGATTCATGATCCAATGGTCTGTAAATATACAAAAAAATCATAAGATAATTATATAAGAAACCAGGGCTCGCAGAATTGGTTGCCTGATGGCCCAAGGCAAACACAAATTTACATCAGGCAACCACTGATTAGGGGAACATTCTGATTCCAACTGAGGCACGACATGGCAAAACCACCAAGTTGTCACAAACACAAAATTGAAAAATTGAGTTAATATTGAAACCATGTTAATTACAGTATTTACTTTTTAAGCTTAAAATGAGGGGTCAATTATCAAAATCAGACATTGGACAGAAAAATAGACAAAAAATTCCCTTGTATTTGTTAACTACATATTTCCTGTTTATTTGCTTATTTTTCAATAACTTCCTGTGCGAAAACTTGGTGGTTTTACCATGCCTTGCCACAATTAACAAATTTTTGAAGAAAAAAGTCTAAGCAGTTATAGAAAGAAAGCACTTTATTATTTTCAATTCCAAGAATACTTTCTAGGGAAATGCAAGGGAATGCAAATGCAGATGGTGTATTTTAATTGATTGTATTGTACGAGTTTTAGGAGTGCAATTTTCAGGCATTTAATTCATGGTGGGACTGATGATTACTGAGTCTCATACCTTCAACTCTTCTAAATCCACCACACAATTTTAATAATAAGCTGATCTAAACGTGTGTCAAGTTTCATTGACTACCTGATCATCATAACAATCAATTCTTTTCCACATATCCAGATATAGACTGTAATGGGTTTAATAATAATAATAATAATAGCACAATGGTCTAGGAGAGCAAAGATAATGGGGCTGAGATATGTCAAAAGGTTTAAACCAGGGGCCTTCTTCAATCAATGCAACTATTGTACTGTACGAAAGTACAATACTGTACATACTCCAAGGAATGAGATATATGCCATCCTGTCAGGATTCAATATTTCAAAATTAAGTATGTCACACTCCTGATGATGATTTATTTAATCATTGTGGAAATACTGTACATACAATGGCATTTCACTGCTCTTTTTGTTTGAAGTTAATTAGTAGTAGACATTTTGGTTTGTACAGTATAAAGTACTAACCTATTACTAAATAGCAATGTTTGATCCTACATACCTGTACTAATACCTCATCATAGTCCAGGAATGAGGCCCAAGAGTTGCATAATTAATGATAATGATGCATGATGCAAATCATTCCTAATCCAGTCAATTGCACCATCTTTCTTAGTTCATTCAAACACTTCTTAATAAGCTATCATAATCTTGAAAATGTTATGACTCTTCCACTAACTAAACATCAGTTAAACTTTACAAATTAACCAAAAACAAAGACAACTGCGATACTGGAGATATACTTATTTCGACATAAATTATGTCATCACCATTTCCTGATGATAACATAATTTATGTTGAAATATTGAAACTTGTCACAATGGCGTGTATCTCATTGCTTGGAGTATGCATTATACTTTCTTACTTAAAGTTGATTAGTGGACCTTTCGGAGATATACTTAACGTCTTTAAATAGTTGATTTTGCAAGTTATAATCCCAGTGCGAATGACAGTATGATTAGGATTAACCTTTTGGGATGCTACCCATTGTTGCAGTAAAATCCTTTTTTTAATTCCAGTTCAAAAGAATTTTTGTTTAGAGGGGATGACAGTTCTCATCCTGTAAGTGGGGAAAATTTACTGTTGTGAGACCATGAGGATAACCAACAAAAGTCTGATGCCATTAAAATATGTCTGGTGAAAACTAGGCAGTTGACAGATAAACCATCACATACACTTCTTTGAATGTGTAATACATTTTTTTATAAGCACATGGAACCAATGGTTTAACATCTCATTCAAAAGACTTGTATTTTGACACCCCCCCCCCCCCAGCTGAGGAACAGGAAGAGTGATGTATTCAAATTAACTGGGGACTAGGGTGTCTCCATGGTTCAGCACAGAGCACAGTGACTACGACCCACCAGTTTAACCAACTGAGTTAAATGCTTATCTGTGACACAACAACATAACCCATTAGTAGTAAACCATGCAAAATGCTTGAGACTTACTTTGACATAAACTTCTAAATCAACTGGTGTGTAGTTAAATCGGGATATCCAGTCCACAGCCATTATATAAGTTTGAACAGGCACAAAATGGTAGCATGTCTATTCTCTAACTTCATACAGATTGCTTTATAAATCCAAAGTGAGTCACGGAAAACAAAATTTTATGTTTTGAATGGAAAATTGAATGCTATTGTGTATCTAACAGTTGACACAATTTAAATATAACCGGTGTTAAAATGCCGCTTTGGAGAGTTCAGCTATTAAATGCTGATCCTATCTGTCAACCAATTCAATCAATCATATTATAACTCAACAGGCTTTTGAATAGAACATCCATAGATATAAAATACATACATTTCCATACAACCATATGGAAAGCGATCTAAATGGGAGTGTTCCCAACATGAGAATATCCACAGCCAATGGGATCTATTATTAGCAACTTACAAGTACGATGACTAACTTTATCGTGATTACATAAACGTTACCGATATCCCTTTATTTTAGATATATGGCATTATAGCAATATGACCAGCTGTAAAGATAACGACAACCGAGACTGGCCTACCAGCTTATTTTACATTTATAATATCTGTAATCTCGTAAACAAGACTAATTATGAATATTCATGATGAAAATGTGGTAGTAATAACCTCACACAGGTCTTGAGTTTCACAAAAATTACTGAAACTACAATAGGATGAGGGTATGTTTGTTTTATACTATTATTTTTTTGTAATTAAGCTTGTGTAAATTACAATTAGCATCTAACATCTAATCATGTAATTGTTTTCATTAAAAATATAACTGCAATATTAAATATCATTGAGCTCAAAGTGTATCTCCTTCATAACCACTGTCCACTGACCCAGAAACTGTGTGAAAGTCGACCGTCTCATTCCCAGGCCAGCCTAGAGTGTGTTGTAAAATATACAGTATTCCATAATTTAGAATTTTTAATGAAACAGAAAAAAAGATTTGTAGAACATATATTTGTTTTTTTTTATTTACTACTTAGATTTACAGTATGTAGGAAAAATTACAAAAATAAAGTAATCATTCTCGAATTATTTGCCAGATTATAATCGGCCTTTATTTTACTGTAGCTTTGGCTAAAAAGTGTTAAAATTAACTGAAAATTATTTTGTGAATGAACAGAGTCCCAAGTTGTAAAAAGTGAATTCAGGGAGATTTTGTCGCGATGGTGCACCTATCATTTGTGACATGTGCACTACTAAAATGTGTATACAAAACCCTTAATTAAAAATAAAACACAAGGATTTAAGAATGCTTTTTCAATTGTTAAAATTATCACATCCAAAGAACATTCAATTATATTTCTGCTTGTGGGCAACATGAATAAAAATTTAGATGGAAATATGTACTGTACTAAGTAATGAAACATTTATAAAAACCTGGAGAAAATTACGGACAAATTAAATTTTAGCAGATAATCTGGTAATTCCAGGAGTCCAGGAGGTGCTCCAAAATTCCTGGAGACTCTGAGCTCCGTAAAAAGATCAACTAGATCTGTGTTTTATTGTAATTGTCAGCTCAGAATGTCCAGTTTTACATTTCAAAACATATTTAATTAAACATGAATACTGATTCTATATTTTATACTGTATATTGTTTTTCTTGAAGATTGGGTTAAGTGTTTGAGAGTAGACTTGAGAAGCTATTGAAGTTCAAGTGGTGTATCATACATGCTTATGTGGCAGGTACGTTAAACAAACACAAACATAAAACTGTACTTCTAATATTGTCAATCAGTAGCATCTTATCTGTACCTCAATACAGTCGACCTTCTCATTTACACACCCCTTGGGCTGGAAGGTGTTTGTAAATGAGAAAGTTCGTAAATGGGAAAGTTCATGAAAACTGGTCTAGTAAGGCCTCCAAAACATTCTTTGTGTTTATTTTGTTTTCTTGGTTGTTAAACAAAGTTGTTTAAATGAATTAGGAGGAATAAAATGAAAAACAAAAAAATATCAAATATAAATTATCGAACAATCACATCATTATGGCCATTATTTTACTGACGTCATTGACAGAATAGTGTTTGTAAAATAGAAGGTTTGTAAATGAGAAGTTCGTAAATGAGAAGGTTGACTGTACCTGAAAATCAGATAACGTGAAATAAAAGAGAAATCCGAGCAAGCACAATAATGAATACTGGGAAGCCTAAATGCTTCTGTACAATTATTAGCAAGTTTTTCCTAAGCCTTTAATTACATGTAGATAAAGTGTAATTGGAATCCCAGCAAACAGTTACAAATTTGAATTATCTATTAATATTTAATTTCTTTCATATCTAAACTCCATTAATTGAAAATCAGAAAGAGATGAAATTCCAGCATACACAAGTGGTAAATAGGGTAACCAACAGACAATTCAGTTTAATTCCTTTATATACTTGCGAATACAGACAACTGAACTATACAATTGTCCAAGTCTTACTGGAACTAAAAATTAGATATGATATTAAAAGTTCGGGGAAAAAAAACATTTGTTGTGTAGATAGGAATCGGATCTTTATGAAAAAAAAATAGATTAAAATTATGAATGAAATTCTAAAGATTTAACTTGCTACCCTTAAACTATCAAAAACACTTTGGTTGCAATGGAGACTATAGCAAAAATGACCAACCAACTAAACTATTTATATGACGACCAACATCACTAAGAAACTGATTCGTGAATTTCAAGAGTAACAGGACTAACATAAATCTAGAAAGTAACATGTAAAGCCTTATTCACACAGACTACCTAGCACAGACTACAGACCCGCCAGTTAGTTTGATCAGAAAAAGTCCTGTGTGGAATACTTATGAAATCTCACTCAGTAAAACTAACTCCGCCTGCTGGTTGGTTAGTTTTCTAGAGTGAAATCTACCCAATTAAACTTACCAAGCTGGTTTAACCGGCCTAAAAAGAAGTTAAGGAGTGTAGAGTCCAGAGTCCATATTGGAGACTGTTTTTACTGAACCAGCCCATGTGTTTAAAAGGCACATTTTATTTTGAAAAACTCGTAATAGGTTTGTGTCAATCTTAAGCCGCAACTGCACTGGATTTAAAAAGGGATATTTAACTAAAACAACTGGTAACGTTTAAAAGGTTTAAATTTTACAATTGTTCGCACTTGGATTATTTGGCATTGCTAGTTTTACCACAAGCTATGGTAAAATTTTTAAAAGAAACCACGCTACTCAAGGTCACAACTCACAGGAGTAACCAATTGACCAATGAAGGCCATGACTTGGGAAGATTACCCAAGTCACACTGTTCACATTGGACTTTCCTTCTTGGTAAAACTAACTTGATTTGTGACTTGTGTGACTTGTGACTTGGTCAGTTTTCCTGGGCAGGCGGGACTCGGTTAAAGTAACCACGCGGCATGGGTAAGTTCCCTTTTCTCCATGGTTAGGTAAACTTCCTGTGCTGTTCACACTGGACTAATTAACTAGCCAGCGTGACGGTGTCGGTTAGTTTTACCAAAAACAGTCCAGTGCAATTGTGGCTTTAGGAGAAAGAAAATTGGCAGGGGAGGAGGGTCCAAACTCACAGATACCTGGATGTATCTGATAGTAATATTATTGTTATGATACATACTGTACCTGACAGATAACTCCATAATTGATTTTATGAGTAAATGTTAAGAAAGGTAAATCTATAGTTTACAAATACCCAGAGTAAATATTGGGAATGGCACCACATTAATTTAACAATATGCCATACATTACACTGCAAACAAATGTGGCATAAGATACGTAGGTCAATTTGTGTTTACTACCACCCCAGCATCAGATCAGCCACTGCCCCTTAACAAAATTAATGGTTGAATAGATGTTAGTTCACTGGACCTTTATGGTATAATTTTATTCTGTGACTAAATTTGGAAGGCGTTTAAAATCCACGCTCTTTATGTTTTTGGCTATTGATCATGTTGCAACATTGCTCATGTTCATTTGAATATAGAATATCAGGGGGAATGCAGATTGCTAGAAAAGAGGGCTGTTAAATAATCAAATTTTAAATTGGAGTCTAGGGAATGCTCAGGAATTTTTTTGTTTGTAGAAGTCCCAAAATGTTTTATGGGATCAATTCTGGTCTAGTGACTGCTTAAATATTTTTTGGTCTATAGTTACTGCCGATAGGAGGGGGCGGGGCTGGTCCACCCCACCCCCTCTAAATCTTCCCCTGAATATAGTAGACTATTCACTATTTAATGAACAGGATTATATCATGGTATACTGTACTCTAAGTGATAGAAGGACCACACTAGAAAAAGTTGGGTTTAATGGTACCACTAAAAATTTTCCATTAAAGGGGTTTGCTGATTGTCGGTCCAAGCAACATCATTTCTATCATGGGTGAGCCTAGGTGAAAGAATTTTGAAAACAATGGACTCTTAGGAGCCTATAAATAAAGTAATTTAAAACATACAACAATACAAAAATTGATAATAACAAGAAAAAGATACCTTTTGGAACAAAACTGTATACTGGCATAAAATCCACAGTGTACAATGTTTCTGTCTCTATTATCATTATACAAATGGAACACAGAAGTCTTTATAGTATCAATACAAAAATTATTTTACTCTAATAGACAACTGGGGAGTAGGAGAGGGAGGAGGAGGTGGAGAGGTTGATTCCACCATCTACACTACCCTGCATCTACTGTCTCATCCACCCATCCGTTCATCAAAACAAACATTGGCATTATTCACTCCAAAACTCATGCAAGGGGTTTAGTTAGAGTATTCCTATGACTATGAATTCTAAAAACATATTGGGCAAGACCTGGAAAAAACCACCAAATTATCGGAAAATTGGAAAATGGAGTTGGTACTGAAAGTGTTTATACTTGTAAGCTATAAATGAGGGGTCAATCATTATAATCGAACAACTATAAGGTTTTCTCAATAACTTCCTGTGCGACAACTTGGTGGTTTTACCATGTCTTGCCTCATACTTGGTTTATAGGTAGCTTAATGCAGCAGGTAAAAGCCTTATTAGCTAAACACAACAAACCTGAGTATTCTGAACAAGTTTTCATACAGAAACTTTATTTTTTTATTTATTATTTTCTTTATACTGTAGGCACTTTCAGTACTAGTGTACTGATTTTCAAAGTGGTTAGTTAATGTTTGTTCACAAACATAACAAACTAATGTTACTTCTTTTTTACTACTGTACCTCCCCACAATGTTAATATAGTATAAATCTCCATCACCAGGAAACCAGGGCATAACAACAACCTCCACAGAGATTTGTTCTCAAGGAAGCTAATAATTCATTTTCTGAAATTTAATATCCTTGTACCTTACAGTAAATGTTGTTGTGTAATGTTGACTGTATAACATTGTCATGCACAATTTAAATCTGGACTTATTCAAGATTACCTAGTAATACTTATCTAGGATTATCTATTGTATTCTGACAATTGAGTTTAAGTAGGTCCTTCCCAAATTAAATTCTGAAACTCTAAAATTGGAATAAAGTAGACCTTCTCATTACACATGTCATTTACAAATGCTCCATTTTACAAACACTATTTAATCGATTACTGTACATCTTAAATAATGGCTGATTATGTAATCATCTAATAATTCTTGATGATAATTCTTTTGATTTTGGATTTTTGCCTAGTTAATTGAAAAACAGAATATTACAACTACAAAGATAACATTTAAACTGCAACACAAAGTAAGTGTAACTTCTATGACTGTCTGCGCGTGAGATTTCTGGTAATATCTGAAAAAAAGTTATCTATGCGTGAGACATCCAAAATAGGCCCCAATGCGCAAGACTTAGTTGGCAGTTATATTACAGTACTTTATTTTTTTTATGAACCTTCTTCTTTATAAACATTCTAATTTACAAACACCTTCCAGAGAGAGGGGCGTGTACAGTAAATCAGAATGTTGACTATACTAATGTTTTTTGAAAATTTTCAAGCTTTCCCACTATAAAATTCTGTAACTCTCATAGAGGAATACATTAGTCATGGTTTTCAAGAGTGGCCAAGCTTTCCAGATAAAATTCTGTAATTACTTCTCATGGAGGAATAATCATGTTTTTAGACTAGTTAAGCTTTCCCAAATAAACTTCCATAACTCTCAAAGAGAATTTTGAGAGTGGTCTAGATGGACCAAGTAAACATAAATACAACCTGGTGAGCTAGTAGTTGTAAATACATTAATGTTTGGTTTCTGTACTGCAAAATTGACCTTTGACACTACCACGCACAATTTAAATCAAGATTTACTTGGGATAATCCAGAAAAACTACCTGGATTATCTAACAATATTGTTATTTTGGCAATTGAATAGGACCTTCCCAGATAAAACTTAGCTACTCTCAAAGCCGAATTAGTCATGTTTTTGAGAGTGGCCGAGACGAACCAAGTGAACCATAAGACAATCGGTTGATTTGGCAGAGTGGCTTTTGATGTATGGTATATATTCATCTATGGATTAGTCTCCTATGACCTTCAATATTATGCCACTGCATACAACCACTCAGTTGTTTGCTTAATCAAGCCTACAAATAAGGCAATTTGTTCCTTATGGATCGTATATATGATGAATATTAATTATAAAATTATTACCAAATTTAGTATCCACTATTAGTAATAAACTATTTTGCTAATCATAAATCTTGTTCTGATTGAGCATGGAGGAATTAATTATTTTCTCCATCGTTTGTTTAGTTAACAGACCTATTTATGATAAGGAATAAATTATGGAAATATTCTTTAGTTTACATATTTCTATGTATTGTGAATCTACAGTAGCATAGATTGTCAATGGACAGGGGTGAGGGAATTTAATTTTTTTTTTCACTTGTCTCAAGGCAAGTACCTTTGGAAAATTCACTTGTTCGAAAAATAATTTACTTGTCCTGCTTTTGCGCAATACCTAATAATACAAACTAAATTTACACTTATGAAATAAATTCACTAGTACATTGAAGTTTGGGCTATTCTACAACGTACTGTCAAAAGGTGGATTTCAGGGCCTTAAACTGAAAATACTTGTCCACGGACAAGTGGGTCCTATAAATTTAGTTGCCCAATTGTAAAAAAATACTTGTCCTAGGCGTTGGGCAAGTGTGTTTGCTCAGGCCTAATGGAAGAAATAATTTTCTCCATAGTTGTTTTGGTCTAGGTACTTCAACTCTTTCAATACAATAGGCCTATTTATGATGAAGAGTTTACTAAATAATTCTTTGGATTCTGAACCATTTGAAATACTGTGACCAGAATAATTATAGTAATTGTCTACAGGAAAAAATTTCCTTATAAATTTAACTCTCTTTAAACCAAACTATCTGGAAAAAATGTACATTAAAAATATTTTTAAAAATATTTGTAGTATTAGAGTATTATTGTTAGTATGAATATCTGGCCTTCATGGCATTAGCCGATAAATATTCATGAAACATGTCCTTAATTTCCTAAAATGGATAAAGATTATTCTAGATTAAAATCAAATCAATGCAAAAAACCACCACACCTATGACCGTTGACATTTTTATTTATAATAATAATTATTTATAATCAATTATTTAGACAATCATCTTCCTCTAAAGAGGGTTTATTGATTGGCATCTGTATTCAATTAGCTTTGAGCTTTACATGAAACATGTACAACTGTACTTCAAAGTATCATAAAATGTATAAATGTCAACCTTCAAAAAATGCTAATGTGACAGGAAATGAAAAAATACACCATAATTTAAAAGGAAAGTAGGATGCTGCATTAAATTCTACCATGGTAACCGTTTTTTTACCTTCTGTTTTGTTTAGTTTTTCCAAACAGTTCAGCTTAGAGTCTGTCTAACGTATGTATATATATGTAATGTAATTAGATTTATATAGCGCCTTATTAAAGTCTCAAAGCGTTGTGGACCAAATGTTACACATTCATATGACTTTCTACGCCCCTAAGGGTTATGCCATGTCCTGCTGCCTGATACAGACACATAATCATCTGTCCAGAGAAGTGGATGTATGGATCAGTACACCGGGGTAATCCCTTTTTTGTCTTAAAAGATGTACTGGGTTCTTTATAGTACACATGAGCCATTGTACACACTGGGCCTACGGTTTATAGTTCTTATCTGAGAAGACTTGTTCCACCACCAGTAGCATGGTGCGAGCGGGCCTCAAACCCATGCTGTTGTTATTGCTATGGTTATTGCTATGCTCACGGTTCCCCTGCCTTAACCGCTCGGCCATACAACTCACATATTTAATTAGCTTTAAAGTATGTTTACATTTTTTTTGGGAATGGTTTAGCGTGACATTCAGTTTCACAAGTTTCAGTTTTAGGAATGTTACTGTACACCGGGCTGTAGGAATGGGAAATGACCAGGAGGAACCTTGTTTAAGCCCTGGACCTCAGAATTAGGAGGAGTAGGCATTTGAACCACACCGCTACAAGACCATTCCTAGAACAGTAAGTTTAAATTCATTTAAAAACTTAGGCCTCTCTCACACAGAGCTACGACCTTGTGGGAACCAGGTTGATCGAACAAAAAAATAGTCGTGCTAAGAACGTGGAAGTCTTGTTAATATCATAGCAGGGTCAACAAGATAGCCATGGGCTTCAAACATTGTGTTTGAAACACAACCATCGCCATGGTCCTCTTGAGGTCGCGGCTCTGTGTAACAGGGGCTTTATGCTACGCGTTGGTTTAAAATGGGTCAGTATGATACAGTATATATTTGACAGTAATAGTTACAGTATATAAAGTAATGTTTATAGAATGTTTCCATTTTACAAAATAAACTTAATATTCAGTATAAAGGAAATACTACAGTAGACCTAAGTGTTAACAAGGTTCACCCTTGGTCACCACCCAGGTATTTCAGGTGAAATTCCAAAGGACTGACGACACTACTACAATCAGTAGAATAGAATGAAACGCATGACTTGTGAAGAAAAAAAGAAATACAGAGATTACTGACTTATGCGAAACTTGCAATCTAATAAGAAAAGGTTGCATGAAGAAGGCCGGGCTATTCATTACTGTTAAAAGATTGCAATGAAGCGAATAAATTTTCACTCATCATGCTATGCTGTATAGACATGGACATGAAGATCCTATATTTTCTGCCTTGTAAACGTCTAGTATGATTTTATGCAATGAGCTACAGCATAATTATGTTTAAAAGGATATATAATGATGTTTGTTAATGGACAAAGGTAAAAATAATGAAGTAAAAATTAAAAAGTAGAGTAACACGTACAATATGTTGACAATACTATTATCTGTCATTATACATTTAAATTAGCTTTAATGAGATAATGTTATTTGTATAAATTAAGCATATAGACAAAAATAAATTAAGCATATTAATTATAATGTTAAAATATATATCTATGTACCATTACATTTGACAGTTAACATTAATAATTAATAACTAGAAATATTTTATTCGTTGACAAATTATAATGTACATTTGCAGTATGGAAATTATATTAGTATGTTTACATCGTTTAACGCTTTTGCTGGGTCGGCCCGGAACTACCGGGCCAAAATGTCTTGGACGGCGTAGGCCTGGTACTACCGGGCTCATGACAAATCATTCTTTTTGTAATGTTTTTCCTCATACTATACTAATGTATAGAATGCGCGCCTTCTTTATTCTCTGTATTGCCTTTCAGATTTTTACAATACTTAAAAAAATCCCTTGCACTGTATGCACACTCTACTAAATTATTTGCTGACTTAAGTTTCAATTTTTTCACAGTTTAAATAAACAATGTTTGTCAGAAAAAAATAGATTTTATGAAAAATATGAAATCCAAAATGACTTCCATGTATGACATCATGATTATGCAAATTACAATTTTTTTTCATTTTCACCATAGGCCACAATCTTATTCACCTGACATAAAAAGGAATTTCAAATTTTCTTGTGTCATTTATTTAAAAATTACCTATTTTCATTCCAAGCATTTCCTGCATGCACGCACAACAATGTGGGAATAACACAGTGAAGTTAAGGGTTGATATCAATCAACCAATCAATCATTATCATCGGGGTGACTCTATCTTTGTCGTTGTCTCTAAGCACCTGGTTGTCTGTGGCAGAGCAAATGTTTCCGGTTCCTTTGTTTGGTCACCTAGGTAGGGGGCCGGGACCACAACAGAGCGGACACGGACGGCGACACTCCACTGATTATAGGCCATTATTTTCACTTATTTTCATAACAATTTTTGCCGATACATATATCCATGCCTTTACTGTTATCAAGTTATTTTTTTTTATTATTAATTCTCAGGACCATTTGAAAACCAGTGCATATAACTTTATTAATTTATAATAGGGAATATGCCACTGAAATGCCATCCGGGCTACATAAGTTATAAATATAAATCATTCAATCAATCAATATATATTTATTTAGTATTGGTTACAATTTCATAACATACTGTAGTAAATAATAGAATAAGAATACTAAAACAATGTTTGTGTTGTCCAAGCCTATTTTTTAAAAATTTTCCCCAATCAGTTTAAATTTTGTTTAAGCCCCTATTGATGGATTTTCTGTTTATTTCTACAGCCTATTACTGTAATTATTGGGAAAAATTATAATTTTGGGATATAATTTAAGTATCCAGCCAACAGTGTTGATAGCTACCGTTTGTACCTTACATTAAATACATATAATTACCTGTAATAAATCAAGTATTTATTTGACAACATTACTGTATCTACTGTATAAGTACTATAGTGGAATGTCTGCCTTAATGGATTGATGAACCACACCATCATCCCAATAATGGTACAAGACCCTTTATTATCTATATAAATTTGTAATAATAAGCAGTGGTGACACTGAATATTTAAAAATAGGGGGCCCCTATGAGAATGGGGAGACTTTAATATATTATCAGCACAAACTTCATAATACGGTAAAGATTCAAGGATGTGAGGATTTGTAAACTGATTTAATTTTTATTTAAAAAAGGGTATGTATCTCCATGCATGCTAAATTTTTTGAGAGAAAAACAAGATCGAAATTCAGAGCTTAACAGCATTGCACCGCCAGGTCAGTGACAGAGAGACCGACTGACTGACTAACCAACCAATGGGATTACCAAAACACATTACTAAGAAAGTACATACTAAATTCTAAACCACTTGGACCTTAAAAACTTTTAAAAATGTTTTAAAATTGAATATCAAACTTTTAGGGGGACTGACTGACCGACCAACCAACCAACCTTGTGAAGATGCTAGGCACACTTAAAAATTATCAGATTTAATACATTATATAAAATGTTTTTTTGTCAAATTTTCACCACTCAATAACCAAGTTTCATTAACTGGTAATAAATTTTGAGAATGGGAAAAGATTATAATATTACATCATTGTTTGTTATTAGTATTAACCTAAGTGAGAGGGGGTGGTAAAATAAGACCTATGTATAAAATTTAGATTATAAAATTTTATTTAGTTTAACATTATAGTGTTTATAAAACATGAAATTGAAACTAATAATCAAAACATTATACTCTCTAGTATTGTTCATTTGTTCAATATTTTATGACTGTTTTAACTTTTTTTTCTTAAATGATGCATGTAATTAATAACATTTAAAGAAATACTTCTCAATATTATGCAATATTAATTTTGAGATGATGACATATTAATTTTAAACAAATACAGTACATTTATTTATTTTTATTAACCGACTATATCACTGTCAGACATATTTTAGATTACTTGTCAAAGGTTTTATCATAATATTTCACAGACTATAACATGACATTCACAACTAATAGCAAGGACATGAACTCTCAACAAGACAATATTCAATAATTGAGACAATCAGATGCTCAATGAATAACAACAGTTGCTAGGTGATTGATAATACTAACCTATCAATCATCGTTCCCCCTTTAATGTAATTGTTTATGTCTACAATTAAAATGCCAAACAATAATTAAAAGCTATTTATTTTTGTAGCTACTTATTTATGGTTTTATAAAATAACTGACAAAGAAGAATGTTGCTATTTTGTCACTGTCAATAAATTTGATAAAACATTACCTTCATGGATAGATGAACGTATATTTTGTTAATTTCTTTTGGTGCAATCAATTGTTGTTTTCCTGATTTATCTTATCATTTTTTGGGGTAAGCGGATGACGCAGAGTGCACAGTTCGCGTTTCAGACATTGAGGTTGCGAGTTCGAATCTTGCTCAGAATGTCTCTGCTAGACATGATTAGACACCGCATCTTGTATCAAAAAGTTGTAATGTGGCTCTATAAATTCCATTACACCATGTTTCAGCCTTAAGAGTATGATCAGATTCACGGCTTAAGCGGAGCTTAGCAAAGCAAGGTACAAGCTAATCTGCAGTGTAATGACCAAAGTGTTCGGACACAAGGCGTAGCGCAAGTCATAACCAATTTTAAAATTGCCACCAGTGGGTTCTTCTATGACCAGTGTTCCATAATTGATTGGCCAATGCCAAATTGTGACTGGTCAACACAAGGACAAAACTATTCAGAAGTACAAGGCGTAGCTTACGCTAATCCAGGGTTTGCAGGAGGCACAAGTTAAACTTTGGATTACTGACTTGCGCTAATCATTGGCTAGTTCAGACACAAATAATCGTACGCCGCATACATTACGCTCCACTTAATCTCCGAGTCTAAACAACCTTAGATACAAGTAGACTATGGTCCATGGTTAGAAACAACGATGAATGTAGTCTTCGGGCCATAAAGTAGGTTCACCCTCTCAATGCATAAACTACTACTAACAAAAAAAAAACTCATCTGTACTGTAGGCTCTAGTTTAGAATGTTACGGAAATAAACAAGTATACTAAGGTAGCTCCATCCATCCCTGGTATGCTACAGTGAGGGATGTGCCGGACGGCAAACAGCGCCCCCTTTTTCGAGACCCACCCATACGCACACAATGACTCATGCTATTCAAGCATGCTATGAACAATAAAGAAGGGCAGTTATTTCATTACATTACAGTAGCTTACAACTACATACGTGGTGTACCGCAAACGTTACATGTTTATGTTTATGTTATGTTTAAACTGACCATAGAAGAAAAGCTGTAATCTTTTGTTTTAGTAATAACGTCAGTCACATATTTTATTGAAATTGATAATTGTAATTGTTAAGGGTAGAAATAATAGTGGTGGTCACTAGCCTAGAAATGCTTAGGAATAATAGTGGTGGTCGATAGCCTATTAATGCCGGACGGAAAAGTTGAGTGCTGGACGGGGCCGTCCAGCACCATCCAGCGTGGTGACATCCCTGTATGTGTATTATAGGTTTAATAAGATTTGACATTATGTGTTCAGCGATATCTTCAATGCACGATTTTTACCGGAAATTTAATTGATTCATTCTTGATAAGATACTATTGCGGGGCAGCTGCAGAGATTGGAGAGAGGGATTAAAGTTACAACATGTTGGTGTGTCATTAAATCGAAAAGGAAATCAAAGCAGCTAAAAAAACATGTCACCAACACCTTAGATCAACAACATTCTGTAGATCCACTGGTTCATATAAAACATGTCTAACATACAAAATAAAACAATGCACATGTCTGCATGAAATTAGCCTAGTTTATAATTAATTGCAGTAGTAGTATGAACACAAAAAATGAAATAAAACAGCTAAAATTTTAATAGACTAAGAGGCAACATTTGCTTTTGAACCACAAGTTCAATATATACATGTCTGTTTATTAAGGCCTACAAATTGAATACTATATTGCTGTACATGCCTGCATGAAATTAGCTACAGTATGCAACTTATGAATAATTTATAATGGAAACAATACAATGAAATCATTGGTTTCCGATGCCTATTCATAATTATTTCACCAATAAGAAAGTGGGATTTTTAGACAAAAGCTTTTCTTCACACTTCAAAAGCTCCATTACCACAGAAATCCTCTTAAAATGGCAATTTTACAAAATACTAGGGCAGGCCCATTGTAGACAGACACCAGTATTGTAATGAATCAGGAATGGATAAGTGTTGCAAGGACAGCCAAAACAGAGGGCTTACCATAGGTTTTCAAGGTCCGGGAAGAGAAAGTTAAAATAGGCTTGTCTTTGTAGTATTTCTCTAATTCCCAAATTTTTATTTGATTACTTATAAATATTTCTTTTTCTCTTTTTTTGTCATATTCAACAGGCAGTATTCTAGTCATCACATCATGCTTTTCAAAGTCAAATGCCATTTTGAGGCTTGGGACGCCATCACTGTCAGGTCACAAGAAACAAACTGTGAATGACCAAGTTCACACCCAGCAATAGAAGGCAAGCATTTTTACCACAAATCCAGGAATATTTACAACTAGAAAATGCAAGAATTAGTACCTAACATTTAATAAATTTATAGGTGGATGGTAATATGACCAATATTTTACCATATTTAAAAGGCTTAGTAATTGAGGCTCGATTGAAATACCAGCCCACTACTACATAGAGTAAAATCTAGCCTGGGCTAGTAAATAATTAATTTACTCCGAGTCCAATGATCTAATGAAATGTTTTAAAATGTCACAAAACAAAAATCACTATATGAATTAATTGGATATGATTACACTTCATCTATGAATAGATAAAACTAGCAAATATAAATATAGCAAATGACTGGACTAGTAAAACATGTTATGCGCCAGTGAAAGGTAAAATTAACTAGCTCAGTGGGCTAGTCACTAGATCGAGCCCTGAATAGGGTAGGTGGGAGGTTGAAATCAGGCTAGGTGAAGACCTTCAAATAAGGTGTAGTGTGGAGAGAAAATTCTGAGAACAGGTTGCCACATCCACCTCCGCCCAGCATAATTACATCCCTATCAAGCTACAGTCGATACGATATCATAAACTTTGCTTTTACAAAAAACTAAAAAATTAGTTACAGATCTCGTGTCAGGATTTTATCATTTTAAATGCTACGACTTTTAAAATTGTGTATTTAGACATTCAAGCATTATACTCTGTATTTATACTTCAATGTGACTGGTAGTATAACAACAATAGGTGGAAATTATCTAGTTAAAAGTCTACTAAATAATAGTACTGTATTCATTTATTATTTTAAGTAAATAGACAGGTACCAAATGATAGTGCTTATTAGTACAATACAAAATTAATAATATAGATGAATAATGTACAGGAAATCTTATAGACCACACCTTATGACTGACAAAGAGAACGATAGTACAAATAACACATCTTAATATCAATTGATAAGGTGAGTCACACAGAATGATAGAATCCTTATTATGTGATATACATTGAAATTAAAAGGAAACTGCACTTAACAAGATATGGGTTCACATGTACTGTACACTGTTTGGTGAATGTTTTATTATTTCATTAACAGTTTTAATTTACCAATTCTCCCGAAACTGACCCTCGAGAAAACAAAATATCACACTAAACCGGACCTTTTTAAAGTCTATACAGTAAAACCATGAAATCACAATGTAAATATAGGTAAACTGTACTGAGCAAGATACAGGTTTAGTGTACTGTATGTACACTGTAGTGAATTATTTTATTACTTATTTAATAAGATTCATTACCAATAGTTAATTTCAAAATTCAAAAGGTCCACTAATCAACTTCAAGTAAGAAAGTATAATGCATACTCCAAGCAATGAGATACATACCATCATGACAGGAATCAATATTTCGACATAAATTATGTCATCATTAGGAATGGTGGTTAGAAGCTGGAATTTTATGGAGAGAGTAAGAAAGAAAAAAAAGAGAAAAAAAAGAGAGAAAAAGAAAGTATAATGCATATTTCAAGAAATGAGATACACGCCATCGTGACAGGATTCAATATTTTGACATGTTCCCGATGATGACATAATTTATGTCGAAATATTGAATTCTTTCACAATGCCGTGTTCTCATTGCTTGGAGTATGCATTATACTTTTTTAATTAATTTGAATTACCAAATACACTGTTTCAGTCAATTCTCTCAAAACCTACCCTTCAAAAAAAGAACCAAATTTTGCAGAAAACCAGACATTTTTTATGTATGTGTGACCATCGCACGATCCATGTCAAGAAGCTGGGGGACTGGGGGCCACTTAGGGCCCCGTGGTTGGGTCGATCCAGGGCGAAGCCCTGGTGGAGATCAAGGTGGCGAAGCCCACTTGTGCAAATATCATTTGAAGGATTTTAAACAAATGTCACTGCCAATATTTGGTTGTGAATGTCAGTTCATTAATGTTAAAAATTTCCTTTTTTTAGTTTCTTATTGTTTATCTGAACTGACATTTGTTTTTTTTTTTATAAAAAAGACCATCCCATACTTTGTAATTTCTTGTGTGTGTATCATTCATATATATCTCATTGTCCAATTTGACATTAACGGTTTATTTGTTCAAGTTTACATATGAAATGTAGCAAAGGATATTGCACCGTCGGCCGGTTGTTTAAATCTGAAACAGTTATTGCACCGTCGGCCGGTTGTTAGATCTGAAACCGTTATTGTACCGTTCGGCGGGTTGTTCAAATCTGAAACAGTTATTGCACCGTCGGCCAGTTGTTAAAAACTGAAACGGTTATTGCACCATCGGCCGTTTTTTCGTACTAGAGTTCCTCATTGAGTACACAACGTATAGTATTGTGAAGCCTCAACTTCTCTACTTTAAAAAAAAATGTTTGTTTTCGTAAGCGTCAAACTCAGGACCTTCTATTCAACAGTTTGTAGCGCTGCCGTCTGAGCCACAAATCAGCCTGCCGATAGGAGTAATTTTAACATATTTGACCCTAACCCAAAAACTAGTCTCATTTATCCAGGATGCATATATTACCATAAATGAATTCATAATTGCCGGCGGGATGGTTCAATAACCATTTTAACGTTGTTGGCCACCCAGCCGACGGTGCAATAACCATTTCATGAAATGTAATAATTCTAATGTACATGTAAAATACAAAAATACACCAATATATTAAGGTTCCCTTTGAATGTTTCACTGTAGTGAAAATGTAAATTACAAGTTATAATGCCTACTAATGATTAATAATAATAATATTTTAACACTGGTATTATCAAGATAACATTTATGTCAAGGTTAGGGCGTTAACTCACAAAAAATTATAGGGTTGTCCTACGAGACATTTTCCATAAAAACGGTAGCCTTAATTAAGAACTCAGAAAACAGGGACGGCTTCCTATCAAAGAAAGGTACTAGGCCTATGCCCTAAATTTCATAGCTTTTAGAGACTGACTTACAAAGTAGTACAAAACTCTAAAGGTACATGCCACCAGCTGAGTTAAATAAATAAAAATTCAAAAACAATTGCTGTCTCTCTAGCCTATTATATATATATTCATAGATTCTATGTAGAAGCTTATCGTCAATTCATGGTGTGCTGATACACTCACTTAAATTCACTCATTTAAATTAAAATCCAACGGCTAGGCCCTACCTCTAAGCCCAACGTTCCATTTTAAATGATGAATCAGGCTAGAGTGGCCTGGGTGGGCGAGGCATGACGGTTCACCGGCCTAGCCTGCGCTATTTGGAAGGAAAGGCGGAAGCAATTAAGAAAACTTCCTCCCAATCAACTCACCTTGGTGTAAAGTTCTTCAGTTGACATCCTTCCTGAATATCTTTATTCTAGGACAGTATCATGATCTATTCTCAATTAGTCAAAATATCCAACTAAACGATAGGATAAAATGTTTATTCATTCAGCTGTCCTCCACTCCACAGACAGCTAGCAAGCAAGTGGTTTTCGCCGCGCAGCGCACTCAACCTTCGCAATTTCTCTTACTCTCAGCTGATCGGAACTGTAACAAAATCCGTGTATTTATAATTATTATTAATCTTATTTCCTCTTTGTGATTAAAATTATATGATTGTTACCAGTAAATTCTATAATAATATATTATTTCCAGGACTGTTTAGGTTGTGTAAACTTAATTTCTGATTTCAACTTGCGGCAGCATTCATTTGTGAGACGGGTTTGGTGGGCGTGTACGGTCAGTCAATTGGATAGGCCAGTTGTTGGCATTTGTAAATTATCAGTTCGAATCTTCTAACTGAAAATAATAAAAATATATCTCCATATATCTAATAAGTTAAATAAATATCGATATCAATTATATATTCAATTGCATTGTATAACAGAACACTACATTCTCGAAGTCTCTCGTAGGCCTATTTTTGTACTATAAGAACCTACAATCTTATATTTTTAAAACTATTTTAATAAGTATTCATTTTCATGTAATAATTAAAGTTTCATATCGCCTACTGATGGTTATTTTATCTGATTAAATAATTCAATTATTTTATTAGATCTTCAATTAAAGTAGGCCTACGGGGTAGTACGGGTTATTCCTCACGTGTAAAAGTGGGGATTCCCTGTTGCCCATGGCATGCGCGCACTTTACACTGGCGCGCGTATATCAGGGAATTCCCCAACTAGTCTTCAATTAAGCGCAAATAGCGTTTCGAGAATTGAATGGGAATGTCCCTTTTCGTCATCGTTTTGCACGGGAAACAAGTAGGCCTAGTAATAGGTTACATTTGATCAGTCAAGTTGTGCGTCTTGTTTGAAATTTTTATAGTACACCGTATTGTGTTGTAAGCCAGCCATCAGTATAATTGAGAGGTACTCATTGTCAAATGATTTGTATAAGTGACATCCCCAGGCCCGTAGCCACCATAGCCAGGGGGGTCCTGGGGGTTCGTACGAGCCCCTCGAACCCCCTTTCAAAAACGAACCCCCACCCTACCAATATTGAACCCTTTTTCTATTTTCGCATCTGTAGTTGGTATTACTGCACTCACACCTATTCTAAAATCATCATCCAAATCAGTTATACCTGCCAAGTCTCACGCATTATGCGTGAGTCTCACGCATTGGAGCCTATTTTTTACGTCTCACGCACAAATGAATTTATCTCACGCATTAGCAAAATTCTCAATCATAAACAGTCATTTCAATAGTTTTTCTCACGCATGACAGAATATAGAGCAAAATACGGTAAAAACCTCCTGCAAAACGGCTCAAAAACGGTCAGATGAGGTTTTTTTTTTTTTTTTGCTTGTCAGATCGAAATGGGAGAGGATATGGCCCAGATAGTGGTGGCGGTGTCTGTCTCACGCATTGGAGCCAAAAAAAGTTGGCAGGTGTACAGTTATACTTACAATTAATATGTCAAATACCCATTATTAGAGTGCAAATAGACTCCTCCCCCAGCCCCCACAGGGGCGATGACCCCACCGGGGCCCTTAGGCGAACCCCCCTTTAGGAGTACCTAGTTACGGGCCTGCATCCCACCAATGACCAAATTAAGAAATGAATCTGAAATTCCCCAGTCTGGCGGAGGGTGGGGGTGGGGGTGGGGAGTCGGCGGTGATCGAGGCAACGCAGTTGGGGGACAACCCTTCAGGTAAAATCTCCTGTTCAGCGAACCGCGATGTCTAAAAACCGCATCCCTTCAAGTAAGTAAAATTAAGAGAGTTTGCCAATTCTGAATATCATGCTTCATTTTATATTTTTTTCACTTCAGCCCATCATGATGAAGCTGAAGTTAGTTTTCTTTTTTTTAATACCAAATCATGCTTCAGTTGTATTAAATTATGACACCCTTACGGCTCCGGGCGTAGGTGTCATTATTTTAAAGTTTCCCCATCTCAGCACCAACCATGGTGGAAACAGGGGTGTGGTTTTTAATATAGTCAATAATCAATTGCGTTTATTTTTTTAATTTCAAAAAGCATTATGCAATATTCTAAAATGTTCGTATTGCCTTCCTAAGCACCGTCATGATCATCCCGCACTACGCACCCTCATCATGTATGGATCCGCTCCTGTCTAAACTCCTTCAAGCAATCCACATGAAATAATATGGCTCGGATTAACGACATAGTGTGCTATTTCCGAACATTTCCATATTTTAAAAAAATGTCGCATCTCAGTTCCAGGGGCGGATTGGATTTATCCCCCCGCCCTCATTATCGTCAAAAATTTGCGTAGGGCCCCACCCTTATATTAGGGCCGCCGTGTAAAAAATACCATAAAAACCCAAAATACGGATAAAACAGGGTACCAGATCACCAAAATAGGGAAATAACCCTTTTTTTTCTTGCTCGTCGAATTAAAACTTGAAACCACGCCCACCGGACCTGGAAAAGGGCGGCACCTCCGCCTCTTTCAGTGGATCCTGGATCCGCCCCTGAGTTCGGATGCTTTTCCCGTTTAAAATGATAAAATCACGTTAAGTTGTGACATTTCGAAAGCTTATAGGATTTATTCGAGTGCTATTTCGGAAAGGTTAATTTCTAAATTTTCGGTTTGAACTTTCAAACGTGACCGCTCTTCTTTTCCAGTATTCCTGGTCTACCGCGCGCTGTAAAACCAAGACATGCTGATCAGGAAACGGGGTATCTTTATCGACTCTCTAGCTTCGGCCCCTGGACCCTGACCGGGGGCTCTCGGCGGGCCCTGTCCCCAGCTTAAATTGCTCGCTTCGCTCGTAACTCTGATCCTCACCCTCAATCAATTCTGGCTGCGTTTTGGTTACCTCCTTGTTTTATATTCGAGTTGTAATGATAAATTCTGTATAAGCCCCAGTAAGTGACATTTATAACAAACGATCTTTTTCCATTTTATTTCCAGGGGCGTATCCATCAGATTCGGGGAAGGGTGTTCAAACTCGATGGGATTAAATTAAAAAAAATAAATAAATAAATTTTTAAAAATCCTTTCTCCGGTTTTGGTGTTTTATTTATTTATTTATTTTTTTATTTTGCAGATGTACGTAGTTTTGATTGACCCTTCTTGTCATGGCATTTATACTTCCTCAGTTCCTCTGAAGGGGATGCTGGCGATGGAATCTTCTTCTTACATGCTACTTTACCCCCCAGGGGAAGGGGCGTGCTCGAGCACCCGGGATACACATTTGACTAGGGCGGGTCCAGTTTGGAGGGGGAGGGTGCTGTCGCTGAACCCAGGTGACATGAAAGATTACCTTTTTTTGACATTAGGCTATTGTGTAAGTGTCGCGATTTGGGGTCTGTCACTAAGTATTTGGTAGGCCCTAGTCGAGTTTCACAAGGCAATACAACAGCTGTTGTATTGTATTGCTTTTTATTTTAGATATCTTTTTTCAGATCAAATAATTTGAGGAGGGATTAATCCTGTGAATCCGCTACTGTTTTTTACCCGTCCAGCTATTTTTAGGGATTATTAACAGGGCGTATCCAGGAATGGGGGAGGGGTGACGTTCAATCTTACGGATTTAGGGGACAAGCAAAAAAAAAATGTCCCATGGATATTCCATATTTTACGGTTTTTATTGTCGAATTCTTGACTTTATTCTTCTTTTCCTGACAGCTTATCTAAAGGGGGTGTTCATTTCCTCTGTAGTGGGAGCTCGATGCCACAATCTTCATATTTATGTGCTATAGGCCCAATGCAGATTCATGATTAGATGCAAATAATGATGATGCTGATGACAATGGTGGCGCCAGAGGGGGACCCCCGTCGGGAAAGGCTGTCCCCCGTCGGGGAAGATTGACCATTTTCGTCGGGGAAAAGCAAAATAAAAATATTGTGCCCCTATCAACCGAAAATCAGTGGTAGCCTATTTTG
>JAOTQE010060703.1:0-18698 GCA_025631205.1 Nesometra sesokonis | reverse complement strand
ATATTTTATGTATCTCATTTGAGATCCGATGGCCACCATTTTTGCACAGTAAAGATTGTATCTTAGTATCTCCGATTTCGTCGCCTGATTTACACCAATTAGTGCTATTGGGTATATCTAAATAGGCACACAGAGACAGTTAATATTTGTCCAGTGTCTACTAGAACTAACTATCATTATTGCCTGTTGACAAAATTCTAAGGCATGTATAGCATTCCCCGAAATTTGCATATATCTGGCCATCTTTTCAGAAAATTTGATGCTCGTTGTAAAAAAAACGGTATGATAATAAAATATAAAACAGATAAACACTTATAGTAAAAACTTGATTGCGTTTAAAATTACTTTAACAATAGTTTATAACCTGACAGTTGTAGGAAGCAGAGAAGATAACGGTTAGTGCTGGAGAGGTCAGTCTATGGAAACGGCCGTTGCGTAAAATATGATGACATTAGTTTATCATGAAGTGGATGGTTATGGTCCTCTAAGATAGAATGGAACAGTCTTGATTGTCATGATAAACTTTACTAACCGACTTCTGACACCAATCTACCCTTATCCAAATTTTCTTAACAACCCTATCAATTCTATTTGTATCGGCTTTTCTTGCAATTCTGTTCCATCCTGAGATGCAATAGTTCCATACTCCACATATAACCGACGTGTAAAGAATTACCTACATTAAACAAATGCATTTTCCTGAGGCAAAATAGACGGGAAAATTTTTTTCATTATATTATAAAAATGATCACACCATATGAAAGACTTATTAAAAGTAACACCGACATAATTGTAGTTGCTAAATTGTTATTAGCGATCTGAATTACATCATGATGTTGTTGTTTTTCCCAGAAATCTACAATAATCTCTTTCGTCTTATACATTTAGTTCCAGATGATTATCTTTACAATACTTTACAAATGCATTGATTCTATTCAGCTATGGAGAAATATCATTACCATTTAGTAAACCTAACATTGCTGAATCGTCTGCAGTTGAAATATTGTGCTACTTGATTGAAAGTCTGATGTAGGCCTATATAAACCAAAGAGGACAGATGCGGAACAAATTCCTTTGCGATAGCACCTGTATTAAACACAATGACCGATGATTTAAGTTGCAGAAAATTTAAAACATCGGGTTCGCATTGTTAAAAAAATAATAAACAATAAATTTAGGCGAGGTACATTCATACGCAACAGTTTATCAGTATGTGACTGAATGGTATTAATAGTCGATGTGAATATTCTAAATGGGAATACAATGTATCTAGTTCATGAATAACCACATCTCCAATACTATGTGAACACATATAAGCAAATTGTACAGGATCCATGTAGAGTACGATAAAGGGAGTAAGAGATTTAATAACTATATTTTCGAACATTTTCATTGCGACTAAGGTCAGAGCAATGGGTCTACACTCATTTTATCATCAATAGTTTTCTGCCGTAAGGCAGGTCCCTCATAGCATTCTACTCCAATACTTTCGGTCTTCTGCATATCTCTTCATCTCATTGTAGCTCCTTTCACTTCCTATATCATCAAGCATCATTCTCTTTCTTTCTCTTCGTCTTTTTCCTACCATGCTACCTTCTATCACATCCTTCACCGGACTATCGTGTCGTATGATGGTATCTGCTATCATTAGATGCGATTCACCAACTCTTCGTAGAACCTCTCTGTTGCTATGCCTGTCTATCTACTTGATGTTACACATTCTCCTCCAAATCCATATCTCACATTTATCTATATTTGTTCTGTCAGCCTTTTTCAAAGACCATGTCTCAGAACCGTACATAAACACACTCCAGATCAAGACTTGACCATCCTCTTACTCAATTGGAGACAAATGCTACCAATGAATAACTCTTTATTCTGTTCAAATGATACCTTTGTCATTGACACTCTTACTCTGATGTCCTTTTCACAGTAACCATCTTCAGATAGTATACTTCCCAAGTATTTAAACTGTTGCACTTGATCTGGGAGTTGTCGCTCCACTTGGATACTGATCCTCCTAATCTTTCTACCAATCTTCATCACCTTGGTCTTCTTGATGTTGATTTTCAATCCATAGTTGTTTATAACTCGGCTTGTGCAGTCCATCATGATCCTTTTTCTGCTATCATCGCTTGGTCATCAGCAAAGTATACTGATTTTACAAGCTTACCTACCACATTTATTCCTTCTCCTACATCATCAAGAGCGTTCTTTAGCATTTCTTCTGCATAAATGTTGAATAGCATTTGAGAGAAGACATCGCTCACGTACAACTCTTCCGATGATGACTGGGTCTGTGTTACCAGACTTTGTGCGAACAGTAGCCGTCTGTCTCAGGTACAGCTTTGCCACTAATCTTCTGGCCCTGCAATATTTTTCAGCACTTCAGTCAGTTTGGGACAGTTAACTCTATCAAATAATTTAGACATTGAATAATTAGTCGCTTAGGTAGGTACAACACAAGATTGTCGTTTCCATAATATTGGAATTTGCTTTATCTATATGCAAAAATTAAAAATATACGTAAAAATATTAGAATTTTTCGGCAAACAGATTAAGGATCTGTGGCAAAATATTATCAGGGCCTGTAGCTTTCAACTTATTTAAACATTTAAAACTTTTATTGACATCATTTTCATCAACAGTGATGGTGAAGTCACCCTTAAAGAAGTTAATTATTTGATTGGGTTTGTCTCTCTGCGCAGAAATCATGTAGTACGTCAAATCTATTGAAATTGTTGTTTAATTAGTAGTATATTCCACAGATACATATAAAAACAATTTTCGTTTTACTAGTATTGATATTCATTTCATATTCGTTTTGTTTTCAGTGAAACTAATTTCTATCTTTTTATAATTATGTTTTTTTTTCTTTACGTATAATGGAGAAATAATTGGCAATTTGCCTACTAAATTTAGTATACCGGTATAATTTTTACCATGACAATCATAAAATAATCAATTTGTGGAGAATTAGAGTGAAAATGTAATTGATGTACTCAATAGATTTTACAATTTGTATTAGGTCCGATAAGAAGCTCTCAAAGTGGGCATAATTAATAATAATATTAATAATTATACGATTTATATAGCGCCTTACTCAATAAAGTCTCAAGGCGCTATGTACCAGATGGTATACATTCATAAGACTTTCCATGCCCCTAAGGGTCTCGTCATGTCTTTACAGTTTAAAAAAATACTCTTATAAAAGTAAAATAATAAAGAAATATAATAATAAATAGACATGTATCTTTTTCGTAGTTATAAGAATATCTACCGGTACATGCATTAAATTTTAGACAGTTGTAAGTTTCTGTCATTTTTAGTTCTACTTGCCCATTATTGAATAGCAATGGCAAACAGAAATATGCACGTCCTGAACAATTTAAAAAGAACAAAAAACAATTCTGTACGACAAACGGTGGCAAAATGAGGTCAAATGTCAAAATACTTTTTCCAGTTAATTGTAGTAAAACCTTTTCATAGGGTAAATATAAACATGCATGTCCTGTCCAATTTAAAGATAAGCCAACTCTGTAGGACAATTGGTTATGAAGATATTGAAATATGGTTTTAAACATCTAGGTCAAAGGTCAGGAATACTATTTCTGATTATTTTTAAGAAAACTTTCCCATTAGGGAACATAGGAACATGCACATTCTTCACAAATTAAACAAAAAACTAATTCTGTACTACAGACGGTTGTGAAGATATGGTTCAACTGAGGTATGTCAAAATACATTTTCCGGTTATTTTTAGACACTTTTCACTAGATTATTCATATATTATATAAACAAGCATATCCTAAACAATGTAAACGTTCAAAAATATGGTAAAAAGGTGAACATTTGAATTCCGCCACTTTGAAATGACCACATTATTGCAACCCTTCAATTTCATGTTTTTTATACCCCAATGAATAAGTTTGCCGAGTTTTAGAAAGTTATGACAATTTGAAGGGATTGGCACATTTACACCCGTAATTTCAGTGAGAGCTCGTGGAGCAGTTACTTCACCGTCTATGAGGAGAAGAGAGACAAGCTCTTGTGACCAGACAAAGAGGATTTTCTTCACAGGGTCAAAATGTAGAGGTGTTTTTTAACTTTCGTGGGCGTTACCCACTTTTATTCACATTAAAAATACATTCTTTTCATTTTACATCATATTTACAAATATTATGGCTCGCATACTCTTATATCTCTTATAAAATATTCGACGTAAATATTTACAGTAAACACATTATGCATTTGACTAAAACGGAAAGAAAGTACCAATCATCAATTATCATGCAAATAACCTGTTGCAGTATTAATAAAGATGTACAGTAACTACTAAAAGTTTAATTTAGATTTTCGAAGTTTGAGGTTTTCGCAATGGCTGCAGTTACTACCACTGTTACGTATTATTATAAAAGGTGTTTGTATTTACATTTTGTCTTCTTCTTTTGAAGGACCTTTAAGTGGATTCTTCTAAGAAACACGAACGTTTCTAAAAATTCGTACCATTTAAGTTGTTGTTGATTTGATATTATTTGTGTCGTGTAATTAGGCATAACAGGAGTTTAGTTTTTTCATTATACTCGTCACATAGATCACACTGTATTATGTTGTGTTTGTTCTAATGAATTTATAGTGACAAGTGTTACTGATTTATTTATATGACAATGATAAGATCATCAACACGCCAGTAAATTCTAGTTGCATATCAGATACAAGGGACTCTTTAGTTATTTTAATTGCATTATTAGTTTATTCTGTGCTGAAATTATATGAATAAGATTGACAAGATTGCTCTAATAAAATAGACGTATAGTCCCCAAAGGTATGGCTTTATTAGGTTTGACTATCAGCCATTACAGCTTCATTTGCGATCATTTTACGAGATTCCAGACAATCGAAGTGGTCGTTTAGCATTTATCTCAATTACATTAAATAAAAATGATTAATAACATTCCCTTTTACGTTCTTGATCAACTGCTAGAGACAAATTTTACGGCCATTTATTTATTGAAGAAATACGATTGAACATACATTTGTGTATTTGATAATAGTGAATTGAATACATAAATTGCTGCAAACAATATCTCTAGTTGATTTGATTTGTTTAACTTAAGTCGAATACGCGCATAATACAAGAGTGACACTGGTATACAAGATAAGTGTCATTATTTGAGTTATGCAATATCAACGTATTTGAGATACATGTATTTTGTCACAAGCTTTTTTTTTTCGGAACTTTGAAAACAGATATTTCAGAAATGTTTGCATATTTAAATTTTAGCACTAATTATATAATTGAGAAAAAAATCTAATAAAAAAACAAGCATTCAAACATACTGAGGAAAAGACAAACAACAACATAAAATATATACAAGATTCGGACACAACACAAAAAAATGGAGACATATTCAACTAACAAAACAAGACATCTGAAACAATGCATTCTACGTAAATAAAATGTAATGAAAGGAAAACGAAAAACGTTATCTTCGGTACTATCGAGTAGTAAAAAATATTTTCTGAAAGTGTCAATAACGTAACGTAACAAGGGTAGAAATTTAATCAGAAAGGAATTTTGCTGTAATTATATGAAAACAAAAAATAGAAGAAACATGTATGTAAGAATCTGGGGACTCAACAGGTGTATCAAACGGAAATGTGTATGCCCATAGATAGTATCAAAATATAGTACACCGTATTGAAAACCTTGACCGGAAGAAAATCTGACGTTTCCCACGAGATCAATTTGAATCGTACATGTTACATTATACGCCAAATCAAACTGGACTTCTGAAGAGTATAAATGTGGCGCCAGATAAATGTAATTTTCGTTCGTCTTAAAGAGGCCTGTCGCGTTCCAAATAAAAGAAGCCGAATTCTAACGTAGATTTTCGGAGCAATTTGCAGTTGAAATGACCAACAGGGAGTAAATAAGAGATTTTCTTTAGAAAACAGCATCCTCTGGGAGAACACAATCCCCGCATGTTGTATAAATTGTAAGAAATTGCAACAATAATCATGAAATTGATTTCACGAATCGGTAACTTCTAACGATTAGTCCCTCGTCATTAGTGTTCAATTTGCGTGGCACCTTCTACAGGTAAATGCGCGATATCGTATCCATGGTGATCAAAGTGGTATATTGAATCATGTTAGAAGTTGGCGCTAATGTTGATATATTTTAACAATGCTTTACAACTACATGTTAGTTTATTTTTCTATTTATCTATCTATATCATTCTTATAGAATATAACATTTACTCTAATTCCTACAACTTTTGCACAAGCACTGGATTTAAGGACGATTCTAATGTTGGTTTCTTCGAAAGGTCAACTTTGTCTCATTTGGTTTTGTTTGTTTATTCTGTTGTCATTGATGCTTTCTTTGACTTTAGACTATGTGTTACATTATTGGGGCCGTTGGCGGAGCGGTTGCGGTTCAGAATCCCAATCGAGAGGTCGGAAGTTCGGAGACTTCCGCTTTCCAGATGCTGGTCATCTGAACAAGTCATTTTATTCATACTAGTCAAATTACCTGTCCCGTAACATTGACATTTGACCCAGTTTCCGTAATCTTGACCTTTGACCTCGTGACCCATCATTTAGCAATTATGGTCTGAACCTACATGCTTCCACCAAATTTGGCCAAGATGAGACCAAGCAGTACCGATAAACAGTTGACCTTTGACCCTAATGAACTTCACCTTCCAAAAATAACCCCTCAAGGCCAATTCCGCAGTGATTCTGCATCCACCCACCAAGTTTGATGGAGATCGGATCAAGGACCTGAGGAGTAGAGAAACAAACATACAAACATACAAACAGACAAACGTTGCTAAAATTGTAGTAGAATTAGCACAATCTGCGATGGACCAGCGTCCAATTCAGGGGAGTATAAAATTCTCATCCATTTCACGCTACTGAAACTGGAAATAATCTCCAGCTCCATGAGTCTTCGAATCAAAAAATGTATGTACTAATTACTATGCGTTATATTATGGTGCGCATACCATTTCTACTCTTAATACAAGAGAGTGAATGCACTCTATGAGGAGTGGCGTGGGAAACCACTCCGGTAAGAACACCAATTCACTCCAGGTGATTGAAAATTCACTCAAAAAGAAAATTCACTCCAAATTTGCAATTTTACTAAGTGGTCGGTCACCTCATTCCCAATCTTTTAAATTTATCCACAAGAATGAATTTTCACTCTTTTACATTGAGCTAGCGTTTGGTAATCGAAAGAAAAGGCGCATTATAGAGTCATTTTCATAAGATCCGTGACTAATTTTAGCATACCTTTTTTCTCGATATATTTTGCAAGATGGACCAATTTAGAGAAAGTATAGCTCCTATAAACCTCCCAGATATGATGAGAAAGTCTTGTTTGAGGGCGTTTTTCAAAATAGTCGCCTGTGGACTTGAACCCTCATATCTCGGTAACCACTGATTGTAGAGACTTGGTTTTAATCTTAAATTGTTGGCAACATACATGTTCCTATTACTGCAATGCAATTATTTGTCCGAAAATGTCCGGAAATGCTATTTCTGGCACTTTGACCTTTGACCTTAGATTACCATATCTCCGTAACTAGTGGTCGGATTGACTCAATGTTGGCTACAAATCGATCAGAAATTACTCAGGAATTTGCATTTATACCTGGTCTATATGTATATGTTATAGATAGACTAAGTCTCGGCTGTATAAGCATTCATTTGCGTTGCATTGGAATATGGGATAATCTATGCTCAGCCAAATTTGATCAATTAAATCTTGGTTACCGTACCTTAGCACTGGTGAGACGAAAATATTTAAATACTTTGAAAAATAAGGTGAAATGTTAAATCACCCACTTCCATTCATTTTTCAAAATAGTTGTTTCTTGTAGTCAATATAAATAAAAAATATTTGAAATTATTCTAGGCAAGTTGCAACTCTTTACGACCAGTGGTTGCAGAGATATAATTTTTTTAATTTTATTAATCCCTAATTTACATATGTAGGCTAATTTGCATAATTTCAAGATGATTGACGAAATTATAGTTTTTGGAGATTGGTTTACTCATTAAATGTAATCATTTTTAATTAAAAAAATCTCAGTTTTTAATGTGTATACTAGGTTTTCTAGCATATGAAAATCATGGATAATTAGCAATAATATATAGGAAATACAATGGTTTAAAATATACAAAATGTCAAAGGTCAGAAAGCACATTTCCCATCATTATTTTAAAATAGTTACCATTAAAGCAAATATAAACTTGCATGTTCTGATCGATTTGCAGCCAACATCGAGTCAATCCGACTACTATTTACGGAGAAGTGGTAATTTAAGGTCAAAGTACAAAGTGCCAGAAATAGCATTTCCGGCCATTTTGGACAAATATTTGCATTACAGCTAATAGGAACATGTATTTTGCGAAAAATTTAAGATTATAACCAAGTCTCTACAATCAGTAGTTACCGAGATATGAGGGTTCAAATACACAGGCGGCCATTTTGAAAAACGCCCTAAAACAAGACTTTCCGATCATATCTGGAAGGTGTATAGGAGCTATATTTTGTCTAAATTGGTCCATCTTGCAAAATCCATCGAGAAAAAAAGGTATACTGAAATTAGTCACGGATCTTATGAAAATGTCTCTACTATATTCGTATTTTTCATTAATGAGTTCACTCAAAAAAAGCTAAAAAAACTGAATCTCTAAGCTTCTTGCTCCTTTACAGTCTTTAATTATGGATGCATGTTATTTATTCTTATGAGGGCATTTGTTTCAATTTATAATTAACAAGGAGAAATGGCATCATTTTTATGGATAATCTAAAGAACATTTAATTGCAAACTTTACATTTTGCAAGAACACTGTCAATTCTTGTCATTTAGAGATGGTATTTGTTCAGTTTCGCTCACCTCAGCTCCAACCACCATGGGTGGGCATTCTACCTTAGAGTTTCACTTTCAATTTCTAGGATTTTTATGAAAAGGGCGTTTCCAATTAAAGATCATGAGACATTTACAAGAGTTTATGATTAGGATGTCATTGGCGACGGATTGCAAAATTAAAATCATCTTCTTACAACCTTCTCTGTTGTAGATCATAAAAAAATAACTTGCAATAAAGGACCGTATCCAAACAGAGTCTTACAGTATTGGATTTTTGTTGCAAGTTTCCTGAATGATTCTATTCATCCATTTCTTTTACGAAAAACATCCATTCGTTTTACAGTGGAAAACCAAATAAATCATAAATAAACTCACACTAAACACTGCCGAACCACGAGCAGTGGTGGAACTGATTATTCAGGGTGTAAACGATAACTTGCCTGTTTATGCTATGACGATAACGATTGACCATAATGGATGCAAAGACGTTTTTCCTATAGACATTCAAACAAATTTGAGATGTCTCGCAGTGTGCGTCGAAACGTTAGCGGCTAAATTGCCTCAACATCAGCAAACATAACTATCAAATTTAAAAAATGGTGCAACAAAATATTTTTAAACCCCGAACGGATCTGACCCAACACCAAAAAACAACCCCGAACGGATCTAGGCCAAACACCAAAACAAACCCCGTAGGGGTCTAGGTCAAACACCAAAACCAATCCCGAAGGAATGTAGGCTAAACACCAAAACCAACCCCGAAGGGAGGCCAAACCATCAAAACCAACCCCGAAGGGAGGCCAAACACCAAAACCACTGCATAAAATTGTCAGTACAATTCATTGTAAAAAAAAGCAAAGCACATCAAAATACAATAATTTATATAATATATACAGAAAGAGTATAAAACTAAAGTAAAAGTTAAGTCAACTTAAGTTAACTTAGCTGTGATAGAAGATCTTTCCAATTACATTATTTTTTTTAATATTAATTTTACAGATTTTTTGCAAACAAAGAGCTGAAAGGGCGGAGACGATCTAGATTATTTCGATATGCCTAAAGAAGTCTTAATAAGTGTGCTTATTTTTATTTGATTATTAATCTGAAAGATATACAATTAATAAAATTGGTACAATGACAGTTTTCCAAATGTGTTTATGTACCATCCCTAGAGATGTCCATTCCATGAAAAGAAACAAAAATATTATCTTTGACAATTTTGATTCCTTTTTTATCATGAGATACGCCAGTATTATTTGCAGATAAAGTTACATCACGATACACAATTTCATTTGTAATTAATTAATAGGCAGTAACTAAGATACCAATGGGTTCTGGTTTTAGAGTATGTTTACCAAAAATTGTCCATTTAGGTTTTGTTAAACCCGGGATCGTGGGCAACAATATGAGCATTAACATGTTCAACAAGTTTCTGAAGCCCGTGTTAACCAGTTTGGATTTAGCTTAGTTTAGCGACGAGTTGAGCCTATCCTCTTATAGGTCTTCGTGATTCTGTCGATCTGTATGAATCATTAGCCCAGATATCAGCACAAATTGAATAATCTAGTATTAGCACATGTTGATCGATTGTGTGTCTCCCTTTAATAATGTTAACGTTGAATGAAGAGGATTCGGATGATAGACATGCCGGTACAATCATGACGCTACTTACTATCATCGAGACAAATTACATCCATGTTCTAGATAAAATTACATAATAATTTTTCATGGATTATTGTACTAATGTTTGTCATAACTGGAATAATCAGACACAAAATTTAATCTGAAAAAGAACAAAGAAATATAACAAATTGGCTTAGTAGTTCGTCTGCCTTTGAAATATTCCCCTGTGATGTACGTTACTTTGTTCTTTATTGTTGCCGATGTACTTCGATTTACGGGTCTCAATAAATCAAGAATGATATTGACATTGCGTGTCAAACTCGGGCTATACTGTAGAAATGTGTAGTATCTGGAAAGAAATAGTATTAGGAAAGATATTTTAAATATGGACCTCGAGAACCCTCCCCCCCCCCCCTTCAGTTGAAATGAGCACCCCCTTCAGAGGAGAAGGGCTAAAATCTGACGAGAAACACCTAAAATCTAGAAATTCGGGTAAGATAGGCGAAAAAACCTTTATTTTTCTCCTCAGAATCCAACCCAGCTTGAGCACCCCTTCACCAAATCCTGGATACGCCGCTGTGTTCAGAAAACTTTTACTATGTAATATACAATTTCATATGTGTTTCTTGTAGGACAATATGTAGGCTTAACATGGCAAATATAAAATAGCATACCGACAGAGATTAGACGAATTACAAAGTAAAACACAACGTATTGAGAAACGAGATACTTTAAGCGGGTTAGCTCTTTGTATAAAATTTCTAATAACCTGCATCGTGTGAGTGTAATTTACATTCGTGATATGTGGACAATTAATTAATTACAAACTAATGATTCATTTTAATCACATTTGAATGGTAAAACAGTTATTCCAATGCTAAAACTGTATGAATATAATGTATACGATTTTGCAAATTGCCATGTGTGAACAAAGCGATCAATTTGTCCACACTCCGCAACTAACGCCGATGCATATAACGTCAACCGACCGACGGACCGACCAAAACCCCAATCGAGAGTTCGGTGGTTCGAGACTCACTCACGCCAGTTGCTTGTGCACCTGAGCAATGCACTTTTAGCCTGGGTGTAGTAGAATATTTGTTTTCCTTTACTTTTTTCCCATTTACAGTTTCGCCGTATGATGTACAATTGCACAAATTAGCAAGTGAGACATGACAGAAAGGAATATAAATGAAACAAACAAATAAATGAAAACTTATGTAAAATAAATCAAATTCCAGAATGCTTTCGTAACAGAAAGACATCGTTGATGTATTACATTGATGGAAGCATGAAATCATATTCGGTAGAGTTGATGATGTTTATGAAGTTAGTTTCATTATCAGCAGTTAGTTGTATGGCTCCTTTTAAATTAATGAGTAGTTTCAAACGTCAAGTTAACCTCCCCGGCGTTGCAAAGACGAAAAAGTAATTCCGAGGGTATCCGGGGTGAGGCGTATCTTCCCTTTTCAATTTCAAGTGATGCGCGCTGATTCGTAGTTTACTTACATTTCTTTGATGGGCTATTAAAAATAAAAAGTATCGCTCACTTTCGTAGGTTTTTGTAAATTTACAGTAAGTTCTAAGTTTTGGTTACTGGTTAATGTTAATTGACCATTGATTAGTGTACAGGTGTTTTGTTTGTCATTTATGATTATGCCGGCTCTATTATGCACTTTCAATTAGGTTAGATCTGTGCCAATACTCAAGCCTGTTAACTTAAAGCCTCCATACCAGCATAGATTCTCCTGGCAGTTTGTCACAGCTGATGAAATCTGTCGTTTTTAAGTTTCGATAACAGGCAGGATGTCCAGATGCAATATGACACAGTTGGTACAACTAGCGCTTGGTACAATTTAAGGGAGATATTACAATGTCCATCGTATAAAGTATTTCTAATCTTAAAAAAGAATTTTAGAGCTTTATCATTCAACATTTCCATTGCATTAGTAAAGGATCCAGATGTTACAAAGAATATTCCTATGTAGCAGTATTCAGCAGCTCGATCAATCAATTTTTCCAAGTTTAAAATGAACGCTGTTTATAAAGATTTTTCTTTTGTTAAATATCACTATTTTTGTTTTATCTATATTGACTTTAAAGGGCAGGTTCACCCAAAAAATTCTCTTCATTATATGCTTTAGTTAATCATAAAAAGTACATTCAGCCCTATTTGGGAATTTTTTCCCTTGAGTCTCATGAATTAAAAAAAATATATATAAAAATAAACGCTAGATTTCATCCATATTCTTTTACACACAAAATAGCAAAGTGGGTAATATTGTATTATCAAATAAAAATGGCTACTTTACACTTTATAAAAACATCAGAAATGAACAATTTTGGTTAAAACACACAAGAAAAGTATTTTTCTATATATTTTTAGAATGACCATTGATTTTTCACAATTTATTTAAAATGCCCCTCTTTCAGACAATTTGTATGTAAAAGAATAGGGATTCTCTCCTGTAATTTGAACTATCCACCCACTTAGCAATTTTCGTCTATTTCACCAATTGTTATAATAGGCAAAATGAATCGTAAAAGTTATTCAGAAACAGGGCTGAATATACTTTATATGATAAACTAAAATATATAAGGATGATAATTTTTTGGGGTGAACCTGCCCTTTAAGTTTCCGTTTGTTACAATTGTTTAACTTACTCAACCATATTGCAAACCATGTGATGTATCGGACATTATTACTGGGCCGTCTACATGTAATAAACATTTTAAATATGTATCTTCTAATAACAATGGGTCACATGATTTATCAAAAATGTTGGTGATATCGTTTAAAAGAATACTAAACGATGTTGGACTGAGATTACAGCCTTCTTTAACACCAATTTGATTCCCGAGTGGGATAGTAAAATGTTCTTGCCATTTCACAACGCAAAATACGAAACGATAAATATCAGCAATAATGTTAAAAAATTACCACCTATGCCAACACTATTAAGTTTCATGAGGAGAGCCTCGCGCCATACCGTATCAAATGCAGCAGCAAAATCCACAAAGCACACATAGTCGTGATCCTAGAGCGCGAGTAAGTCACACGTTGTAATACTCGGCTGATACACTTTGTTATGCCATTACAATTTGTAATAGCAACTTGTCAACACTCTGTTGTACCTGTCCATGAAATTTGCTATATCTATTAGCTATCGTAAAAACTCCCTGTCGAACTTTGTAATAATTGTGTGTCACACTTTATTTCTGTCGTATTTTACGGTAAAATCTTCATACTTTATATTAACTGTTTGGCACACTTAATTTGTGTGGGCTGTCGCACGTCGTATTACAGTATGTCGCATTTTGTAATAAAACTGATTGTTACATAACAGCGTGTCATACTTTTTTGATTCCCTGAACTGCCGCACAGTCGGTAGCATTTTTTAATAAACGGGTTTTCTGTCTTTTTTATATACATAAAATGCCTACTGTCTGTTACAGTTTGTAATAACTATCTGTCACATGATGAACAATGTTAGAATTTTGTCTCTGAGTAAGTTAATTATTTATTTATTATCTGCCACATGTTTTACTGACTATCTGTGAGCTGTAGGCAGTTATTACATAGTGTAATGTTTGTATAAACATAAAAAGTGTGTCAAACAATTGTTACAAAGTGCGACAGATTTTATTACATTGTGCCACATCTCAGACAGACTTAGTGTATTTAGTTAGGCCTATACTTAGGACGGTTATTTTATCAGTTCCCGGATAAAAAAAAAGAAATACAGTTATTACAATGTGCCATAGTTTTTTATTATTGTCACAGTTTCTATTAATGAAAGAGAGTTATTACAAAGTGTTGCAGACAATTTTATTTGTATAACAAAGTGAGAAAAAGCGGTTATTGAAAAGTGACACGAAGTTATTACAAAGTTTAGAAAACAATTATTACAAAGTGCGACATACGTTATAACGAAGTGCGACAGCTCAATGGAAGTGTGAACAGTTAAAACAAAATGTGGAGATTTTATTATAAATTGCGACAGCTTTAAATAAAGTGTGACACTCAATTATTACAAAGTGCGACATGTAGTTTTTACAATATATCTAATAGATAAAGCAAATTGCACATATATGTATAACAAAGTGTGGTTGCTATTTATGGTAATGACATAACAAGGTGTAACTGGCGAGTATTACAAAGTGTGACAGGAAATTATTACCAAGTTCGAAGGCAATTATTATAAAGTACGATGTAACAAGGTAGGACAGGCGAGTGTTACAAAGTGCGAAAGCGTTTTATTACAAAGTGTGACAGCTCATAGATAACAGGTGTGGCAGTACAAAGTGCGATAAGTTGCTATTACAATTTGCGATATCACTCAGTTGTGCGGCAGCTCAAAGATAGTTAGAAACAAAGTATGACAGATAGTTATTACGAAGTGCGATGGCCAGTTATTACAAAATTCGTCAGTTCCCGGATAACGAAAATTTAATTCACAAATTCAATATTTACTTCATCAAAATGCAATACAATAAAACAATGAATATGATGGGGACAAACCTAGAAGTAGACTTGTCTCGGTTTGCCTTTTAAACATGTTTACAAAATTAAAAAGTACAGAGTATAAATAAAGCAACCATGAAAAGCTATTAACATAATAAAAATTATAAAAATTAATATTTAGACAAAAAATATTTCACCAACTCTTTTTTTTTTAAAATTTGACAGAAATATTTATGCTTTATATGAAAGGAAAGGATGTTCCAAAGGATATGGCCTGAGTTTTTTGTGATTCTAGAGTGAGAAACAATAATATTTCTAGTGTGGTACCTTTTTGACTCATTATAATGTTTTAAAGTGCTAGTAATTGATTGTGGTAATTTATTATCCAAGTATTTATGCATAAACATATAATAGTGAGACATTTGTCAAAAATAGTTAATAGATTGAGTTTTGTTGACCATGTATCTATAGGCTAGATCTACGACAATAACCGACGAATGACTCGAGATGTCAGAAATAGTAAATCGTGGATCAACCGATTAAGTGAAGCTGTATCTGAAGGAGACGTACTCTTTTATCATATTTTGATTGTTTCTATGTGATTTTGCATATTATGTCAGTTTAACTGATTTGGAAAGGTGACAAAACGCGATTTCTTTTTAATCCTTCTCTTTTGCATGTTCAATTATTTAAGCTTATACTAACACCTTTCGTGAGTTTGAGTGTTTTTCAAACAGACTTGTCAACAGACACAGGCAAGACTGTCACTGGCAGATGTCGAATTGTGACATCAACACACAAGACCGATAGCTCACTTTTGGACCACACCCCCTATTTCAGTCTTGACTCAACTGCAAGATAGATAGTAAGCTAATAAAACTTGTTTGTTATATACATCGAATAAAATTAGTAAGACTGATTTTAAAAAAAAACCATTTGATTTATAAAAAAAGAATTGGTTTATAGCACGTTTAAACGTCGCCAATTTTGATCGTTGACGTTACAACTGTTTCAGTTGTTGTCTCTATGGCCAATAAGTATGAACCTTTAGAATGACATTTCTAGATGCCCGGAAATGAATAAAACAAAGCACAACCTCACCTAGGCCCGAATGGTTGAGGCTGAAATACAACAATTTTAAAAATATGGCATCTCTAGATGTGGATGAGTTTCGAACATTTTAGAAGGTGGCATCTCTCTCTGGATATGCTCAAAATGAAAATTATATGTATGTACAATATGAACAATAAGACGTTACAGACGTGTATTCAAAATCTTATCCTTCAAGTAATAAACAATAAAAATAAGAAACATGGTTGGTTCTATATAGACTCTACTGTAAAAGGCGCTATATAAATCCAACTACATTACATTACATATTGTATATTTTATGTTGTTTGTGTTTCTCCAAGATGCGTTTACTTCAATAAAACACTTTTACAGTAACAGAGTTGTTAACTGTAACTTCATTTCCATCTGGGTTGTAAAAACAAGGGAATTTAGTATCAATTTATACAATGTTACACTGTAGTATTATGTACGCCAACTAAACTGTTAAATAGGTTTGCATAAAACTAGTATAAGGATCCACGTCATTCAGTCATGTACGATTAGTAACATTCAGCCTTCGAATGTTCTTGATAGGTGTCGACAGCATAACCCGCCCTCTGGCAGCCGCTAATGTACCCGTTGTAAATCATACCTCGTGTAATTTAACCAAAAGACGTCAACAATGATGTTGAGTTTGCTTTTTTCATCTTTTAATAATTGTTTCTTTGTAGCGTTTGGTCAGCGCACGTAGTTAAAATTGTCAAATAGATTGATAAATATGTATTCGATGGTAATATAAAGCTATCCATGAAAATCGAAAATTTTAATTTCGCTTCGGTAGTGACGGTGGTACACTGGGATATAATTCTACCCTTTTCCGAAAAATTGTCAGTTCTATACCGTGAATTTATGGCATATGGCACTTGGAACCAACGCACAGTGGGCCAGAATAAACTCAGAGTGTGCCAAAAATAAATACTCATTCAAAACGCTTGAAAGGATTATCGTAGCTACCAAATAAGGGATTTGTAGACCCATGGAATACAATGAACATATTTTCAAAATTGTATGACGTCAATAATAATAATACTGTTTTCTGGTTGGGCGATATCAATTTTTATTAAAAGATAAAGAAATAATACATGTAACGTACAAACGTACAAGGGGTTTTGACACCCGTGAATATCAATGAACACATTTTCAAAACTGCATGACGTCAGCAAAATACTGTTTTCTGATTGGGCAATGCCAAAATTTTAATTTCTTGAAGACACTGTATACATTGCACATTTATATTTCAACATGAGGCGTTTGGGCACACGCAAAATAAAATAGACATAATTTGAAAAACTATGACGTTATCGAAATATTGTTTTCTGATTAGACGAGGTCAAAATTCCGTTTAATAAAGACCACATACATTTCACATTTGTATTTTAAAATGGACAAGTTTTTAAAAACTGCATTATGTCATAAAAATACTATTGGAAGAGGCCAAAATTTATTGCAAAATATATGTAAAAACCTATGATGCCAAGACAAATCATCATTGAAATACATATTGCTAATTATGGTAATCAAGCTGGAATAAATCAACACACTTTTGAAAACGTGTCTATTGAATGTCACGGGTGTGCAATCCCTAGTATGTTAACTACAATTGTGGCATGAATTATGTCTTATCAAACGGAATTTTGGCCTTCGTCCAATCAGAATGCAGTATTTTGATGACGCCATATAATTTTAAAATTACGTATATTGTATTCTACGGGTATCCAAATCATTAACATGTTGAAATACAAAGGTGTGTATTCATGAAATCGGAATTTTGGGCTCGTCCAATCAAATAACAGTACTTTGATGAAGTTGATGATGTAGTTTTGAAAATGTGTTTATCTATGGGTGTCAAAACCCCTTATATGTTTAAATACAAATGTTACTTGTATTATGTCTTTGTCTTTTGATGAACATTTTTCTCGTCCAATCAAAAAACAATATTTTGATGATGAAATACACTTTTGAAAATAGATCCATCGTATTCAACGGGTCTGTAAACCTCTTGATTATGCTACCAGCTACGATAAACTTTACGAGCGTTTTGAATGAATTAGTTCTCACTATTTCCCAAAAATGTTGTTTTTTCGTGCGTTTTTCACAAAATTAAGGCCAAATTTCTTCTAGCTAATAAAGATTCTATTATTTCGGGGTTGTGTAGTCTGATTTGCCTAACAATGGACATGTAATGTGTTCAATGTCAAGTTGAAAGCTTTTTTTAAAAAAATACACGATGTTATTCGAAATTTGCGCTTTGACATGTTTTTAGAAATTATCGCCACTTTCTAGGTCTACTGTTCCCATGCCTGAACGACACTGATGAATCTATTGGAAAGCTTTATTATGGACTGAACAACATTTTTTAGAGTGCTTTCTTCCTGAAACCAATGAAACAAGTTCGAAATTCCATATTCACAAATTTTGAATTTTGGCATACTCCTTGGCCCACTGTGCGACGTTACAAGCGTTGAGTCAAAACCGGCACGTCTGGACACTAGCGTACCACTTAACAAGTCGATCCGACAATAAGACGCGGAAAGTTACGCACAGTATAAGTAACAAGAAGTTAATCCTTAACTTGTACATGTGTTTGAGCAGGAGAGTAATATTATTATTGA
>JAOTQE010060692.1:0-18700 GCA_025631205.1 Nesometra sesokonis | reverse complement strand
GCCCCCTACAAAATAAGGAGTAGAATTGAACGCAGGTGGCGTCCACTATCATTACAGAAATTCCATGCAAAAATCGGTCTGCGCGCTATCTTTACATTATAAGATCTTTGGTTAGAACGTAGTGGCTATTGTTACACCAGTCGTAATCTCAATCCTGTAGGCTATTCTTATTTTTTTAAATCAGATTCTTAACACGTTAAATTAACGAAGAAAATAAAAACTGTATATTTTACTTTTATTGGTTTGCAAACATGGTATACCTGCCAACTCTATCGATTTAGGCGGTAGGCTGTCGCTTTTTTAAATTTCTACCGCCTACAGCTTTACTTAGAGCTATTCCTACAGATCTTACCAAGTAGTACAGTGTTATTGAAATTTTAGGATAAAATCTACCAAAAATAATATGCTTAATTTCCCAAAATAGACGCAAAACATCTAGAAAAACAAGTGGACACTTGGGAAATGTGTTTTTTTTTTTCTTTTCTTTTTTTTTAGTTTCCGCTTGTCCAATTCCAAACTTGTCGCTGAAGGGGGTCTACGGCATGAACTGCATCCGCACTGAGTTACCGCTTTTGACATTACAGATGTCGGCAGGATATGATATAGACAAATATAAATTTATAGTATTACTTATAATAAACAGAATACCCAAAGGTATAAAAGGCAGACTAGGAAACATACCCTCCCCTACCCCGTAATGAACAAACCGAAATTTTAAGATATGTGACCGACAGAGAAGCTGACTGAACAGGTTATTATAACTTGAAAATTAACATGTTAGGCCTAGACGTATGGAAAGGGACCAATATGCTGATCACGTAGCCATTCAAACCTTGCCAAGTAATCGGTCTGCTAAACTTGAAACAACTTAGAATTGTCTCATAACTTGAAGAAATAACCCCTTCACGCTGAACAACGTCTGAGTACGAACGATATGAAACGGTCAAGAATGTAAAAGGTGGACAGAACGTCAACCATGTTTAAAATATGATCCCGTTCTACCCGTTCAAAACTGATTAATGTCGTCGAGATTATTACAGTACTTGAAACAATCGAGAAGAGAGAAAATATTGACACCGATGTTGGTACGTTCTAACCGGTCCTGTATGTTTTTAAATTGAAAACAAATCTATTATTTGTGTGTGTTTCTGCTTATGGTGGAAAGCTTTACGACTTGACTCTCTTTTGGCTTGGCTCTGCTACATTTGGTTTCCTGGTAAAGTGTTTCTGTCTTCCCATTAATTGGTCGGCCTGTTGGTTTCTTTTGGCAATCATTTTTTGCAAGTACCAACGACCCAGTTTGACTTGAAATTTAGCAGGTACTTAACTTAGTGTTTCGTTAATTTCATTGTGTGGTTATTCCGTCAGTTTGTTTATCACTTTTGCATTCTGTCTCCATTATGTTTAATAGAATATGTCTTCAAGTTGTTAGTTGCAATTGGTTTGGAATTTAGCAAGCAGTATCTTAGTAATGACTGTCGATCATCTTATTTGTTAAATTGGTCTGTTGGCCAGTTAGTTACTGGAAAGGACACATCTTATAGAATTTGTGTTCGTTCTTTTTTAATAATATTGAAGTTAAGGAAAGTATTTATATCGAAACGTAATATTTATTTTTAGATGCGTCAAGCATTATTACCTCATTCTGGCCGTCGGTCACACTTACGTTTAATGTGGAATTATGCAAGAAAGTATTATACACAGGCTACTCCAAGTGATGAGGTACACGCCAGCGCGACAGGATTCAATATTTCAACGTAATTGATGTCACCATCATCATCATTCCAGATGATGACATAATTTACGTTGAAATAAATCCTGTCACGAAGGCTTGTATCTCATTGCTTGGAGTATGTATTATACTTTTTTACTTAAAGCTAATTAGTGGACCTTTCGGATAATTATGAAATTTGTTGCACATTTTGCTTGCAGTTTTTTTAGTAATGTCTTTTGATCATCCCATTGGTAAACCATGCAGTCGTTTGTGTCTTTCGCTTAGATTGGATTAGACGACATTTAGACCATAGCACATTCTCTTTGATATTTTTAACAAAGAAGTTAATTATTACAAGCCTAGTATTTCATATTTCATATTCGATTTGTTGTAAGCTGTTCTGGAGATCATAAATTTGTTTGCTTTGTACAAATTGGGAGACAAAAAAAAACCAAAATCTATACAATCAAAATGAAAAAAAGGTAACTTTTATTGTTTAGATCCGTAATAGAGCTGGGAGATGCATTGAAAGCAAGAATTGAAGTCTCAATATCCAGCAAAACTATGATAGATGGCAATACCTGAATTAATTATATACAAATGGCATAGATTGATTATTGTTTGTGTTTAACATAAGGTATGAGAAAGGTAGAATTATATGGTATGTAGAACTCAAGCAGTTACTTAGCATTCGTTTCACAGGTCTAATAGTAAGTCGTATTGAGAATGTGTTTTCTACGGCAATAGACCTAGAACAGGTGGTGCATAATACTTGTTGTAATGTAGTCTGGCCCTTGGCATTCACCGCGTGCCTTAATTGCAAATAAACATCAAGGTAAGCAGTGAACACTAAGAAATGACTATTTAACTCAAGAGGGCGTCTTGTATCCATTAAACACTTGCCTGGTCAATTAGTACGCTCGAGTAGCTGTAGTTTAATTCGTTTCTTTCGAAATGTGTTCTGAAAAGAGACAGTTACTTCGTTCACTGAAATTGGCATTTACCGTATGACTTCTCATGAATTTTAAATGCTGTCGAATTGCTGTAGGAAAACACAGAACGAGTCCTCGTAGAATAAATTCGAAACTGTAGTTGTAATTCACCTTTCCATCAATTATTATCCAAGTTAATTCGCAATGCTGTAAAATATTTCATTCCATTTCTCCTAAGACTTTGATTCCTGTTATTGCATTGACAAAACTATTGTTGACCATCCCAACTTAAATCTGCAACAATGCTTACAATTCACAATTTTATTTACGTTTATATACTACAACAACATTTTGTCAATTTAAAGTGTTATAGACAATCTTCACACGTTTTTGTAATAATATTGAACTAGTTTAACTGACCATGATTCCATGTTTTGTCAAAGTAAGCCTCGGTGTTATGTCTTAGTAATAGAAAAATACTATCGGATTATTACATAGTTTTCGCTGAAAAATGTTAATAGCGATGTTTCGCAAACTTACGAAATACGAAAACGAAATCGGATACGTCACACTCAAATTTTTAAAAGTTCCTAATAATGTGTTCAAAAATATATCAAATTTTCTACCTATGAATTGTTGATGACCGTCGTAAAATACTGACCAATTGTGACAGATATTTATTGTGTTCTATTCAAATGTTACAAGAATGTATGACGTATCCGTTTTCGTATTTCGTAAATCGGCGAAACCTCACTATTGTTAACTTTAACCATAGAATCGTGATAAGCTCCGCCCCTTTGTAAACAAATCGAAGTGCGCATGCGCTAAACTTACCTGAAACGTTACTAACGTTCTCCCAAGCACGTTAAATCTGAAAATTATCATAGTTGTTAACGCAACTCATCACACTTATGAATAATGACGTCATCCGTTAAAGTTAAGGTTAACGTATTTCGGCGAAAACTCCCTACCTTTAAATAAACCTCGTAAGATCCCTAAAAACGACTGTTATTTATGTCATTCTCAACTTTTAAGTTTGTAGTTATAAAGTTACATAACAAAAAAAAAATAAATATAATAATAAAGGTGGAATTTTAATATAATAAAAAGAATATATATCGAACTGTTTCTAATACTTTTTAGTTAAATGTTTCTGTGTAACCATTGGGTTACACCAGAAGGAAATTATAGAAAATGTTATTTTATATGTGAATGTTTATATATGTGGGGAAATATCAAGAACTATTTCTAATAAATATAATGATATTCATAGTATACAATTCTGTAGCCCCAGGGAGGGTAGCACAGATTGATCAATATTTAGCAACTGCATTACGCCTCGATAAATGCCACTATGGTTCCTCTGGGAACACATCAAGTATGAACGGAATTGATGTTTGCGTGTGTACGCTTCATAAAAAAAAGTATTGTGATGTTCACATGTTCGATGGATAATATGAGTAAAACAAAGACAATATACTAGAAATAATGTTGCCATAAAATATTTGTTCTAAGATATATACACCTGTCTCGTGTATGTTTTTATCGTTGAAACAACACTGAGCATGGAAATACATGGTATTCTGTGTACTAAGTATACACAACGGAGGTAAACGAGATGCCGAGATGACACGTCATCATCATAAAATAACATTTATGAAATTGCTACGTCAAAGTTACTGACCGACAAATTATGTCCATAAACTATGTGATTGGATCAAATTTTTGTATAGATTTGTCTTTCCTAAAATGTAAAGAATTCCGTATCTAATTAATTCCTTTCAAAAGCTCTTTACTTTTCGCGCCTCATTATTTTTAGCGATTCTATAAAATAATTCAATTTCGCGACACTTCAGTTTTGCTCTTTCGTTTTTCTCAATGAATCAGTAAAGTTGACAACAATATATTAAATTCAACTTTATTGTCAACTTTATTTTCCATAGTAACGTATCAGTGACCTATAGTGAAACACATCGGATCTAGACCCTAAAATTTAGAATCATAAATTTGCAAGTATAATAGGAGGACTGTCAGTTACCTTAAAAACAAAATAACATAATTATTGTTTCATTTAAAAAAAAACAGGATAAGTACAGCATCATCAAAATAACTCTTAACAGAAAATGAAATAAATTTATTGGTTCCCTTTAATCCAACTGCGCATCATCTGTATTAGGCCTAATAATAAATATCTGTTTAGTCCAAGTCCGATAGACCAAAGTCTTAAAATGAGGGTCGGCGATTTAGATATTCCTTTTACTTTCAGGGGCGCATCCAGCTGAGCTATAAAGAAGGGGTCCGATGCCAATTTGAAAAAAGCCCAGATATGAGATTTTATCAGCAAATGATGACAATATGCGTCCAGGATCCGCTAGGGCCCGAGAATTTTTTTCTGCAGACGCTGGTGCACTTTTAAAGCCCCAAAACGAGCAAGCATTATTTTTCGGGTGCAAAAGTGGGTGCCCTGGTCGGTTGTGCGTCTGACTTATGTAATATCCTGATTTTGTGGCTAAATACATAAAATTATCCCAACAAAATGGAAGAAACTCATAAGTCAGATATTAAGAAAAAAATTTGTGTATACAAATACAATACATGCAATACACATAATATTTGTTTGGTCAAAATAATTAAACAATCGTCACTGATTCGACCCACCGGTGTTCGATCAGTAAAGTTTGAGTAATAATAACAATCATTAGTGAGGTTTCGCAAACTTACGAAATACGAAAACGGATACGTCATACATTCTTGTAACATTTGAATAGCACACTTTAAATATCTGTCACAGTTGGTCAGTATTTTACGACGATCATCAACAATTCATAGGTAGAAAATTTGATATATTTTTGAACACATTTAGAAAAAAAATTCAAAAATTGGAGTGTGACGTATCCGTTTTCGTTTTCGTATTTTGTAAGTTTGCGAAACCTCACTATTATTAATCATAATCATACCAAGGAACAGTAAATTTTTTGTTCCTGATCATACCCAATTCTGGTATTTTTACAAGTCCGTAATTTTCACGATTAATATTTTACACTAAAATTAGAGTCTGAGGAAAACGTATGGTATTACAATATTTGTTAAAGTATTCGAAATATTTAGTGTACGTTTAATTATTATATTTCATCATTGAACTACAATTTGCGTGAACCTACAAAGTGATCAAATAGTTGCATGTCTTATTATTGTATTTGAATACTGCTACGCGTTTTTAACCAAACTCAAGTTGAACCGTCCTATCTCTTTACTAGAAAAAAGTATTCTCCTATATGTGGCCTATGATGATGAGATAGTTATGCACAAATGTATCTTGGAATCCGTCAGCAATTAAAATGAAAATACAACTTGATAGCGAGAGGAAACGACAATTTACAAATTATCAGTAAAAAATCTCACAAAAACTAAACATGTTTAAAATTGTCAACGTCAAATGTAGTGGTGTGTATACCAGCTTTTGGTCTACATTCATTGGTCCGAATCCTACACTAGCACAACGGGCGTATTTGTTGAAAGTGTACTTGTCTTTTTCCTCTTGTCTTTTTTTTTCTCCGTCGAACGTCAAGTACGGTAACCACTTTCTTTGTGGACAAACCTTATAATCGATACTCCTCCGTCATCCTTCGGTGGATCTGGGTGAAATTTGGTGGGTATATTCTATGAATACCAACGCATCGATCTTCAAGGCCCGATTTTTAATTGTGGTCAATGATGTTTTAAGATGATTTATTTTAAGGATGCAACGCATGATTGACCACATACAATAAGCCCTTTCACGTTTCAACTGCGCATGTGTAGATTAAGGTCAAGTAATAAAACGACGTGCGGCAATAAGCCATTTCACAGTTTCAACTGCGCATGTGCAGATTAAGGTCAGGTAATAAAACGACGCGCGGCAATTATATTCTTTTCAATAAGAGCCGCGCGTCGTTCTGTTACTTTGGTTGCCTTGGTAACGCACATGCGCAGTTGAAACTGTGAAATAACTTATAATATTCCTTTCATTAATAGCTGTGCGTCGTTTTATTACTTGACCTTGGTAACGCACATGCGCAGTTGAAACCGTGAAATGGCTTATTGAACTAGATGAAGTGGAACAGCATTACAGAGTAAGGCCCATGCAAACAAACAGTAGACCTTTTCCACGTGGTCTCAGTTCTCCTTTCCACCATGGAGTAATTGCTCCACGCAGTACAGCTCGATTTGATCTTAATATTCTTATCAAATATTAATTTGCATATTACAATTGTAAACTGCTATGTTTTCTTAATACCGTAATGTGCCGTAACGCAACATTATGTGATGTAAAGAGGATCGATTTATACAGAAGTGTCTCAATTATGTTATACTCCCCTAAGGTTCACCTGTGAATTATGTTCCTGCCAACAATTGCATGCTAACGGTCTTAGATTGCGGGAAAACGATTGCGGTGGTGTTGTAAGTCCTTTTTCGTTTTTTGTTACGTTTTTCGTAAGTCCAGCGCATGCGCATTTCGATTTGTTTACAAAAGGGGCAGAGCTTATCGAGGTTCTAAGGTTAAAGTTAACGTTAATGTTTGGCGCCGAAATCTACCTAATTTTCCCTTTTTAGATTTTTGCCTTACGTGGCTTATGAGGTTATAATCTACCACCTGAACTTAACAGCTTGGCCTACCAGAAATGTTAGCTATATGCCTAAATATATAATTCAATAAATATTTTAAGCATTAACTCCATTCAACCCTGAAAAAATCTTGACATTCGTTACTATTCAACATCAATTTACTCAAAACTACATTTTATTTAGATAGTGCCTTTTCGTAAACCAATACAGTGAAGCCTTATCCATTGATCCTACCCTGATCAAGAGGGGATAGCCAACCCCTTCTGTAACGTGTTGTTTTCCTATGATTCACGGTTTCCCAGAATTAACTGGTCGACAACGAATCGTACAAATGCAATATTGTAAGATTCTGGACAGATCACTTAAGTGATTCTCCGGTGCTTAGGAAATGAGTTGAAAAATATGTAAATTATATGTAACGTGATTCTGTGTTGCTTAAGGTTTGTAACATAATTCGTCTATATGCATTAAAATTATGTTCTGTGCTTCGAGTAACATTTTTGCATATTAACGAAAACGGATACGTCACAAATTTGTGTAACGTTTGAATAGAAAACCTTGAATACCGGTAACAGATGGTCAGTATTTTAGGACTTGTAATCAAAAATTTTAACATTATTTAGAAATTTTCACAAATGGAAGTGAACGTATCCGTTTTCATTGTCGTTCGTAAATTATTAGCTGGATTGCCTGAGCTAGAACTTCAGAATATGAGATTATTTTGATTTGATTGGGAATTTTGCATAATATGTAAAGACAAAAATCAATTGGGGCATGTCATGGCAAAACCACTAAGATGTAGGAAAATTGAAAATTAAGTTAATATTGAAACCATATTAAACTTTTTGTAAGCTTTAAATTGAGGGATCAATTATCAAAATCGGACATCTAGATCTAAAGTTATGGAACACAACACACTCAAATTTCCTTTGTATTTCTTTATATTTCAAGTTGTTTATTTGCTTATTTCTCAATAACTCTCTGTGCGACAACTTGGTGGTTTTGCCATGACTAGCATCAATTAGGTTATATTTTGAGATGCCAATCTAAATGGTATAATCTTCTAAAAAGTATACAAATTATAAAAAAAATATTGCAACAATAAAAATAATACAATTAATTTTACTACTGACTCTTGCAGACATTAGTGAGGTTTCGCAAATTTACGAAATACGAAAGCGAAAACGGATACGTCACACTTCCATTTTTTGAAAAGTGCTGAATTCATAGCGTAAGAGATTTCCCGAACGATAAACGAAGCGCCAACACCCAAGACCACATTGTTGACCACCAATCTAGATACCATTTCCAAATATCAGAAGGCAGCTCTGTTCCAATTTTCCAATAAATCCGTCAAATCAGAACGTTATAAAGCATGGTTCTCACTCAGAAAGAACTCTTAATCACTCTCCCCGTTAATCTCTCATTTATCAAAATTATATATTCAGAACAATAACTCTTATCCCATCTTTGACCAAATTGTTAATTCCATTTCTGTCTTTTGTAGAACTCTGCGAGTTGCAATGTCACTATCTGATTGAAGTTGGTCAGCCTTACCTCGTCTTTTCTTTTTTGAAAGATACAAGATTCAATAGTTTTGTTGCTACTGAAGCCACCTATGGGCTATTATCCGCTTAACTGTAAATGTGAAGGCGGGGGAGGGGGGTTGTTAATGATTAAAGAGAGCAAGTTTTTTGTCTTTAACGAAAATTTTAGAAGGGTAAAGAGCTACGTCATAAGATAGTTGAAGGGCATAGGTAAAAAGAAGGATATGAAACGGGTGGTGCTAACAGTGATAGGAAGAAATGTCAAACTGCGATGCCACGAAGAACAGAAGAACTGGCGCGACGTTTGAGAGACTGGAGTTGAAAGGGTGGTCAGTGGTACGGGCAATTTTGGAAATAGTGGAGAACAAAAAGAATTTTAAAAGTTAGTTTTAGTGGTATTGATGTGCTTTTATATCTCTTGTAATTCAGTCTTCCATTCAGATTAAACTCTGAAATAAACATTTGTATGTAAATGCATTTTTACATAAGTGAATGAAGATATCGAGATTTATTATGAACATAATACACACCCCTAAGACAGATACAACCAAATTCACCAACAGTAGTGATGAAATCACAAAAATACAAAAACAAATTAATTAGGGGTGAATAGTACACATACAGAAACATACTCTCTTAACGTAACAGAGTGAAAATCCACCCTTTGTGGAGTGACCTGAGGAACCACTCCAAAAAGAGTGAAATTCACTCCGATGGATTGAAAATTAACTCTATAGGAGTGAAATAACTCACTCTTTTACAGAAAATTTACTCTAAAATTGTGGATTTGGAGTGCTGAAAATTCACTCTTTTCGATTGAAAATTCACTCCATAACAATAAGATCACATACTCTGTTGCAGAAAATTTACTCCAAAAGAAAAATTTTTAAAATGCTGATAATTCACTCTTTTAAGAGTGGTCTCTCACTCTCACTCTATGATATTCACTTCAAAAAAGTGAAGTTTTACTCATTTTCATTAAGAGAGTAGTAGGAAGTTTTTGCAACTTTACAACAACGATAACGGAAACAGATAACTAATATGTTCGTTACATTAATTTGATGTGTTCAAAAATATACACAGTAACGAACATTTGATGATTGTAAAATACTGATCAACTGTGACAGATATTCAAGGTGTTCAATTCAAACGTTACAAGTATTTATGACGTCCGTTTCTGTTATGGTAATAGTGAGGTTTTGCAAAGTTACTAAATACGAAAACGGATACGTCATAAATTCATGTAAAGTTTAGATAGAAGAACACCTTAAATATCTGTCACATTTGGTGAATATTTTTGGACGATCATCAATGATTCGTAGGTGGAACATTTGATATACTTTTGAACACATTTAGCACCTTTCAAAAATTGATGTGTGACGTAGCCGTTTTCGTTTTTCGTAAATTTGCGAAACCTCACTATTGTATTTCATGAAGTTGCAAAACCTCCCAGTTAAAAAGTGGTTGTAGCTTTGTGGTTAATATGCTTATGGCAATGACGATTCAAACAGTAACATGAAATTAACAAAACATTTGAAATGATGTTGCATTTATCTAAAAGAAAATCGTATCTGAGATCTCACCACAAAATGAGTATTTTAGGAAAATCAAAAATTGAGTTATTGGTACATTCTATTAGAGCATATTATAAGCTGTAGTCAACACTTTCAATGAAATTCATTGGATAGATCCAAAGATATGAGCATTTGAAGTTTTCATCTATGGAAACATGGTTTTGAGGAAATTGCCTATAAAGCAATCTGTAAAAATAAACAATTAGAAGACTATAAATTTCAGAAAATATGCTTACACTTTCCTGAATGAAATGTGACCTATTAAGGTATTTTGTATTGAAATATAAGTACCACAGTACTCATAATTGATCAAAACTAAATTTCTCAAAAATTTGACTTCAAACCTATTTTTGTGATTATCTCAATTTTTGATCTCACCTACTGCGACTCATTTTGTGGTGAGACCTCACATGATATCAAATCAATAAATGTTATACACATTCGATGGGCTCAGACCATGGTAACTATATTATAGAAAAAAAATCTTTAAAAGCAGGTCGCTTGGTTGTGGTTAATGTTTTTTATACGTCACCAAATATAGTATATTATTAAATATACTAACTAATTTCAACTTCTATTAGATAGAGAAGAAATTATATGTTTGGTTTTCCAATTAATCGCTAATAACCTAGTAAGTAAGCAATTGAAATGAAAATATTATTAAAGATTTCCGAAATCCGTCCTGAGAGGAGAGATTATAATCATACAAAAATAAATATCTAATCTATGCTTAATCAAAATGAGATTTCAGTATTTTTCTTGAAATACGTTTACAGAAATTCAAATTGAGTTTGTGTATATTGGTGAGATATACATTTGATAGCATAAACACAACCAAAGCAATGTTATCAACATGTCTATTGGCTATTTCAGTGTGTTTGGTGATACATTAATAAATTCTTTTATATTTATCGGCAATGGTTTTACGATGTGGTTGTTTTATGAATTGTGATACCCGTGAAATACTATGGATTAGCAATGGCGATGGCTTAAGATCTTCTACTCTTATAGGAGCCTAATCATGGAAGTTTTCGCACAGGATGTTATTTGAGAAAAAAACAGGAAAAATAAGCAAAGACAAACGAAAATTGTGTTATTTTATTCAATAACTGCAGTTATAGATGTCCGATTTTGATAATTAATCCCTTATTTTATAGCTTGCGAAAGTTGAATATATTTTTATCAAATACTCAATTTTTTTCCGTGACTTGCCTCATATTGTAATAATGCTTATTTCAGAATAGTCTTGCACAATGCTATTTTTGTGCATGGAAACTCTGTCAATTGATCATTTGTCTCTGAAAAACTTTAAAAACACAGATTATGCTTATCAACTATTCTGCAGCACGATTGAATTATTAAATTAGTTTGAAACAAAAAAAAATTCAACCATCAGTTTTTAAAAGATAATCACCATTTTATTGTTAATTATACCAATCGAATTATTTCAGAATGGTGTAAAAATAGACACGTTGATTTATATAAATCTGGTTTTACTTGAGTGAATACCACAAATAAAATGTGCAGTTACGAATAACTAAATATATAGGACATTTCTAAGTTAATATATCACGTACTGTATTATTTTGATTGATGACGCTATTATATTCCTCGCATGTATTATATAATTATTTCGATGATGATGATTTTCAACAGAATTAAAGTAAAATCATGTCATTGATAAAAGAGGATTTCTTAGAATTTTTACTTTAGTGACATAATAGTGGTACTTCAGAGACCTAATAATACACTAAAACATAAAGTTGTTTCATCGACAGGGTGGTATTAAACAAAAACTAACATTTCAGAATATACTTCAAAATCATGAACGTCCCAGAAAAGAGGAGGGAGAGGATATTGTCTTGATCTACAAAATAGTTCCTTAGACCTTAGCTTAACAAAGTTGAAATAGTACGAAGCTGTACAATTAAAATTTTGGAATAAACATTTTATATAAATCAAAAATATACTAGTATATTAGTATTTGTGAATAATTTAATCAAATTTAAAAGAGGCCTAATGTACATAGATGTGTCAGGTGAGATTTTAAATTTAAATTTTCGTGAAACCTGAGCGGCTGTTAATCACTCATTAATTCAGACCGTCACATTAAGTGAGTTATCAATTTTGAATGTGACTTGAAATCCTGTTGCGAGCTTCTTCTTGAAGTTAATAAAGCATTTAGAGAAAACGCGACAGATGGCGTCGTCTGCGGGCAACAATTACTCCTCTAACTAGCAGACAGATAAGTAATAAAGATAGGTTCATTCCGTGGATCCGATGGTATTAGCATTACGCTCCTACATAAGTAGGCATATATGGGCGGCCACTTAGACTAAAATAAATCACTTCGTAACAAATAATTGACAAACTTAACAACAAACAAATGATGAACTCATTGAAATAAAATACTAACACAACAAGCAATATGCAAATGACACAAAATACAAAGCCAACGAGTAAAAAAAACAAATAAAGGCAAACTAAAATATATCAATGTTGTATAAAAAAACACGTCGAGCCAAATGACCAATATCAATTGCTCGCCGACGGTCTCTTCAATTCTGTGATAATGTTGCAAACATGTTAGTTTGTCTTGTTTATTTCGCTTATTGTGTTTGTCCTTGCTATGTTTGTGCTAATTATTCCATCTTTAACTTAATGGCCGTCCATAGACAGACAAGCAATAAACCCGAGTCCCTTCGTGGATCCGATCTTATTACTAATGTATCTTCTCTGATGCACTTATCGTTTTATAATGGAAGATGCTTATTACTTAACATAACTCAATTTTTATTAATTGCTTTTCAAAATTGATCTATATTGTTTAAAAACTAGGGGAACAGAATTGCATGCCTTTTACAGAGATCCAAAAGACATACATTACAGTATATTAAATAAAGTATCTTTAATTGTTTTATTTATGTCATATTTTGATAATAATATTTTGGTTGGAATGTTCATTGAAACTATACCTTTAAAATATAATAGAATTGACTGTTGAAGTAACAATTTTACCCTGGTTGATATAAATAATTATTTTTAACAAGATAGTTTTGAAATTATAAATTATATTTCTGGTTCGCATGTTTTTGGTTTTTATGGCGTTAAATTCGTAACGAATTTAAAATATATTATACGATGCTGTTGTAACACTATACGCTTGTGGAACTTTTCAATTTGTATATCTTTTCATTTAAATGGTAATGTGTAATGTGCATGTCGATATTTTAGAATTAACTAATGCTCCACTTGACTCTAGTAGCTGTATTATCCAACCGTATCGGTTATTGAACCCGTTATAGATAATAAATTACTTTAGCGTTTAAAAAATATTGAATAATATAATGAAAAATATAATATTTATCTATTTTTAACAGTCAGTTTGGCATCGGCGATGAACAGATGAAATTAAATTCTGCTTCTATATTTATCATCTTCTTTTGAAGAACATTTTTGTTTGCCTCGAACATTAGACAAGATTGTAATAGACAATTAAGTTTGTGATTTCTGTCGATGGTTAACAGTAGCCCAAGCTCTGCAAATATTACTAGCATTTTAAAAAGCAGTTGATTACATGATTGAGTGGTTGTCAAAACACGGTTAGACAGGTCTCCCTTTTAAGAACCTAGATGAAATAGCATAATAATTGCTGATTTTATATGTGGAGCCTTTATAAAACAAAGAACATTCCTTACTATTCAATAGGAATGTATGTTCTAACTTTACAGTGTAATAAATCACGGAAAATATTAATATTATAAAATATTTAAATTTATTTATAATTGTAAAAATTACAGTAATAATATCTTAATATCATTAAATTTTATTATTAATATTATTCTAGTATTTTGTATTTAACAGATTTTACAGCTTATTAATTTGAATTTTTTAGCATTTATCGCTAATTTCCCAAGAAATGTTTCCAACACCTTTAATGCATTAAGTCAATTAATTTATTATATTATATATAGGTGATAAGGCAGGGTGTAAGATAAAGTAAAAAGAAGATTTGTATGGTATGGACACCTCGTAAGACTAAACACACTAAATACCGGTAATGAAAATAACAATAGTGAATTTTCGCAACTTAACGAAATACGAAAACGGTTAGGTCTCATTTACATTTTTAAAAGTTGCTAAATGTGTTTAAAATATATCAGATTTTCTACATGCGAATTCTTTATGATCATCTTAAAACACTGACCAACTATGACAGACATTCAAGGTGTTTAATTCAAACGTTACAAGAATCTATGACGTATCCGTTTTCGTATTTCGTGAAGTTACGAAACCTCCCTATTAGAAGTAATCAGAGAAGTAACATTACGAATTGAAACAACATGTATAAACAACATTTTAATTCACCTGAAAGGACTGACAACATAGGCCTACTGCAAAATCGAAACACCAGCCCAAAATAGGATTCGGAATATTGATTGACGTGTTGCGTACTTTCTAAAGCTCAATCCAGACCATCAAATTTTATTTGACAAAAAACTTCGACATACCCATATATGGTAATGTTATTTCCATGTATGGTAATGGTGTGATGTCATCATGGCCATTTATGGGAATGTCAATTTTTTGGTCAAAAAAATTGATAGTCTGGATTGAGTTTTACTGTAAAGGAGTGAAAATTCACTCTTTTGGAGTATTAAAACGTTGAGATTGAGGTGAGGGACCACTCTTAAAGAGTGAAATTTCAGCACTCTAAATCCATTCTTGCTGAGTAAATTGTCTACATTTTCTAGACGAGTGAGTAGTCTTACTCCTATAGAGTAAATTTTCATTCAGTTTGAGTGAATTTTAATTCTTTTTAGAGTGGCTCCTCAAGTTGAGTTTCACTGGTTTACATTAAAAAAGAAGTAAGGCATGAATGTTTATCTACAACCAGATGAAATTTTTCTAACATTTGAGAGATAATGTTTATCTAATCGTTTATAAAATATCTATTGGCACTTCTAAATCAGTTTTGTCGTTTTAAATCATAAATCGAATAACTCCACTTTGGGAAAGGTTGAACGGTCACAATGGAAATTATTAGAGAATTATGTCAGGTATGTTTAACGATAAACGATAGAAGTTATTTGCATGTTAATTAATTTTAATTTTACGTGAGAATTTTACCAAACATACCCATGACGTAAGTACAGTATATGATTGGAGATTATTAAGGCCCCCATAGTAGTGACAAACTGTAAAAACGCATCTGTTCTGAGAGAATAGCTCTGATTTTTTATCCGTTTGCCTGTCGTTCTGACAGTTTTTAGTTTTTGTTTCAAATACGTCTTCATCTAACTCGATTTCAAAGTTTGGTTGTATTACTAGAGACATTGCGTACCAAAGTAGGTCACTGAACAAGAAGTAAGACAGTTTGAACAACTCTCCAAGTGTTTAAAAAGCGCTTTACATCAACTTTTTGATTTGAATTCTACTGTTGGTTATATGTTTAGTAGCCGACAATTTTGATAATATTTCAGAAATCTGTCTATATTTGGTAATTTTGTTTTTATGCATTTTTCGAAAATTCCAACGTAACCATAAATTCGATGATTGGTCAAACGAAAGTATGATAAGACGCATCGTTATTCTTGAAACAATGCTTATAAATCAAATGAGTCATTTTTTATTGGATAGATTATACGTGTCCAACTTCTTTAAACATGTCTTGTTTGAGTGAAGAGGTTAGGTAAAAAGAATGATAGGTATAGCTAAAGGCTTGCGATATTTATGAACTATGTCATTGAAATAATAGGTTTTAGCTTCGATGAGGAGCTCTTCAAGTACCAGTCTGCTTGTTTGTTTACTCCGTTAAACGGAGTAAAGTAGCCACCAACTTTCTTCTTTATGTTGTTCACAAACCTTAAAATCGCTACTTCTCCGTTATCCTTCGATGCATCTGATTAAAATTTGGTAGTTATATATTTAAACTCGCCCGACTATAGTGGGGAGAGGGTATTGCAATGAGCTCCGTCTATCTGTCTGTCTGTCTATCTGTGTGTGTCTGCAACTGTATCACAAAACTATTGGGACAATTTACTTCAAATTTTCAGACAATGTCAGTACCAACCGTAGGTATCTAGGTCCTTCCGAGGTTCGGTGCTGATCTACGTAACCACATGGATTCTGGATACAAATTAATGATATTGTCTCTACTGCCCTCTATTAAACCCTCTGATTAAATGCTTAAGTGTTTGATAACAGTTACTCTGTTCCAGACGGCTTATAACACTCTTGATAACAGATGACAAGTTGTTTATAAAACATGGTAACTTGGCATTAATTGAATTCACAATTGCTACCAGTATACAGTGTGTGTAACATTGACATTATTAGTAAATTAGCATGGAGGATGGTACTATCCTCGCCTCATGGAGTGAAGCACTATAATGGGTTGCATCCTGTCTGTCAGTCTGTCTGTCTGTCTGTCTGTCTGTATACTGTATGTGTCTGTTTACTCTTATCTAAAATACTACTGGTCCGTTTTACTTCAAATTTTCAGTAATGTAGGAACGTCCAACTGGGTTTCTGTCCTTCATATGCTGATCAGAAAAGGGGGTCTCTTCCATAAATAGGCTAACCTCTTAACAGATGAGAGAGTGGCGCTGTTAGGTCGTGGCAAAAAGAACCTAGTGTTTAGCCGGGTTCGAGCGCGGACCATCAGACTTGGAATTCAACCAAGTTTCGAGGGCGCTCGAATGTTTAAATAATAATGTTTTCATTTAGCTCCGTGAGTGGTGATTTACCGATTGGCTAACAACAGATTTCTTTAATGTCCAGCATCTATATATTTTGCTTTTGCGGTCGGTCGGTCTGACGGTCCCAATTTCGGTTGACCTATTTCTGTTCTATTAAAAAACAGTTTTGGAGAATTACGAATCTTACTAAAATTTTGTTGCTTCTTAATAACTATGAATACATAAAAAAGGGAATAATATACTAATAGATCTAATAAATAATTATTAAGAGCAATATGCTATCGGTAAACGGATCATTAATTACAATAATACTAACAATTTAAATACTATTAAGCTAACGTGGCAGAACAATACAAACCTTTTGCGGTATAGTAGACATTCGATTCGGTAAATCATTATTCGGAAAGTCTCCAGTAAAGCACTGTTAACCAATTGCAACAAAGTATCCGGAAGTCTAGTCACGTGTTGCTACTCCATGAACGACGGCCCTGTAAAAAAAGGGGTAAACTATTGTCAATGTAATAGAACTGAATGCTAAAAATACAGTACAGTATTATAATATAAATATAAACGAATTTACGGCCGCCAGCCGTTTAGTAGAATTTAGGCTTTGAATATAGGATTTGCGTCTTTTTTTTCATATATTACATTATTATTTTATCCATTCAACATGTATATTAGTCATGATTACAAGAAGCATCGGTAAGCCTATCTCCATTAGGCTTACCATGTGCTTTTTAGTTTCGTCCAAACATACTTCAGTCTTTCAGTCAGTCCCCATTACGTTAAATATAGAATTTATTCAAGATGCAATGGAATAGTTGATTTGCAATTTACTAAGAAGATTCTTAAGTACAGTAATAACAAATGTGTTAAGTTCATGCCATTGGTTAGTTGGCCAGTCAATCTATCTGTGCCTTTTGCGATCAATTTCTATTAGGCATAGTTTAATATGATATTCCCCAGGTTAGTATTGTTCGTCCAGTGCTTTGAAACTATAGGCGTTTCTTAGTAATGTTTTTTCGGTTATTTTATTGGTTGATTTGACAGTCTGCCGCTCTGATGGTTTCTTCAAGCTATAATAATAATGTAATGTAGTAATGTAGTTCGAATATAGTGCCTTATACATGAGTATTAAGACACTGTGAACAAGGTGTTACACATTCAAATGACTTTCTACTCCCCTAAAAATCACGTCATATAAGGCAAAAAGTACAGACTTTTACTCGCGTTCTGTGTCCACGACCTTGTGTGACCCCTACCTCGAAAGATCAGGGAAGAGTTAAAACTGTTCCCTGGAAAGATGTACTGGGATTTTTATAGTGCACATGAAGTTTGTGTACACTGGTCTAATGGTATCCTTATTCGAGAAGACTTATTCCACCACCAGAACCATGATGCGACCGGGCCGCCTCGAACCCGTAATCGAATTCGTATGAAAGTTTAGTGTATACAGTTGAATCTCCCTGTGCGGACACCTCCCGTAAGCGGACACCTCCCATAACGGACACTAACTCAAAGACCCGTTTATTCTTCCTATCTAATTAATACATTTGATACCTCTCGTAAGCGGACACCTCCCGTAAGCGGACGCGGACACTTTTTGTCTTAAAATTTGGATTTTTTG
>JAOTQE010060681.1:0-18701 GCA_025631205.1 Nesometra sesokonis | reverse complement strand
TAAATTTGTGTATATGTTTGTTCAAGCGGATATTGGCCCTTGATGGCTTTTGTAGCAATAAAGAAATTGAAATTGAATTGAAATTGAATTGCAATTATTGACAAAAATGAATTATTCTTCTGGGATGACATCATTTTACCACAGCCTTTGACTGTTGAGGAGATAGAAAGTCACGCCCTACTATCCATGTTTGCCTAATAGATTTCAATACTTCCCTCATAAACTGTCAATATTTATATACTGGACTCTACATTAGTATATTTTTTATATTTAACATATATTTGCTGAACAATATTTATACTATTTTTGCATATGTTTTGGTATGTTTCATTTATTTAATAATAACTGAAATAAGTTGTATAATTTGACTGACTTGATATTTTTTTAATTGTTATGGTTTTATATTTATGTTGTCAATAATCCAACTGGTTCACTATGTATCATTATAGCCTGCTTTGTTTTCTAAGAATTGTAATTTAACTTAGATAGGCAATGATGTAGTACATAGTCTTCTATTAATTTACAGTTTATGGGAGTCACCCTTATTAGACATAATTTGGCAGCTGTGGTATTTTTTTCCGTACAAAGTGGCTCTTTTTGATTAAAAAATAGTGATTATAAGAAATCAGAGGAAAAATTGAAAACAATTTCCAACACAGAAAAGAAAAATTAATATCAATTTCCTTCAGGGTTTATTTTCAATTCATCTGAAAGATTAAAACCATATATTAAAAGATTTACGATTATCTCTCAGAACATTTTGTTCCTCCATTCCAACCACTTTTGAAATTTAAAAAAAAAATCTCCATTGAGGTAATGTCCAACAAAATCACTGCTCATGATGTTTATAATCATAATACCCAGGTTTTTTTTATTTTAATTTTATGTCTAAACAGCCATGGGTTTATATTGCATTATTGCATCATTTATTTTCAATGAGACAATCCACTGGTGTTCACTACTCTTTATTTCAAATTCGTATTAATGTTCTTTAAATTAAAGATTGAGTTATACTTTGCTATATCTGATTTGATCTTTTAAGAATGATGGCCTAAACACTTCTGCTGTGAGTTCTTTTTTGGAATGATCTACCTATTTCTATCTCATTATCTTGTTATATCTGCATTCAAATATTGTCTAAAAACATTTCTTTTCAACATATAGCTCTAGAATTTGCACCTTGGGTCATTGTGTTCTTGGAATTAGAGCATTTTTTATGAATTATTATTTTCACTTGTGCAGGGGTGGTGCATTTGTTAACTGTACAAAATGTTAAAACAAATAGGAAATTAATTCACCTATACTTGATTTGAATGATTACAGTATAGAAAGAAATTTGAAATATTTGTTCCTTCACTTCATAATTATTATTTCAATTCAATGTTGACTTCACAATCACTTGTTCAATAGTATTTTCATATAGTGTCTCAGTAAATATTGTGTGGTTTTGGGAAACAATTGTTTATTATTATTATTTAATTGTGCTGTTTTAACCGGTTCAATATTATGCTATAAGAATTGTTAATGTTTATTGTGAATATCAATCTACAGGAGAAAAGACATGGATTTACATTTTGAAGACCCAGGCCTAGGTTAGAAGGCTAGGCTAGACCCTTCAATAATAATTATAATTGAATGCCTATTTTTGGGGGATACCAAAAACTAGTGTATTCATTGTGGCAAAATATTAAATATTTTGTAACAGCTCAAAGAATATTTTTTAGTATCCCCCTTAAATGTATTCAATATAATTTACAGGTTTTCATATTATATACTGTATATTATGATTATGAAAATACATTTTCATTTTATTTTTCTTACTTTATTGTCACAAAACTAATTCAAGATTCATTTGCTCATTATCATAACATGCAAACATTTTAAAAAAATACTTTAAATTACTGTAGTTTCTTTATTAATTAAAAAAGTAGTGATTTAAAAAATATAATTGTATTTATCATTAGCAGAAATACTTTAATGAAGTTTTACCTGGAGCTAGAAAATAGTAATGAAACTTAGGGTTAATGCAAAATAATCTAGTGTCTTACATGAAGAACAACATGTTGATTTTCAGCATTTAGAATTAATTAATAAAAATTGAATTAAAAATTTTTTTTCTTTTTAGGTCTTCCTGAGCCACCTTTAGATGTCCAATTAAAACCTGGAGGGCAACCAGGAACTCTAATTATTGAATGGCTTCCAGTTACCATAACAACGTCCGGTCTTTCAAATGGTGCTGTTGTCACAGGATACGCAGTTTATGCAAATGATTTCAAGATTGCGTCTACAGAATCTCCAACAGGTTTGCTTTTTAGCTTTTATTTTATAGTTGAATATTTGTGTCTATTTCTCTAGACGACTACATCCAAAGGCCATGATGAAGCTAATAAATTCAATGGTAATAGCATGGAGTAAAATGATTAAACATAGCATTTTACATTTTATCAGAAGTTTGGGTGGATGGCAAGTTGATATTATAATGGGTATCAGGCTGTTGGGATGGCAGATTTGTTTCAAACTTCCAATCAATCTAGTATTTGCTCTTAGGCAAAGACACTTGATATAATTGTTTATTCATGCACCACATTGCCTCTCTCCACCAGGAGTATAACTGGGTACTTAGGAGGACAAATGCTATATGTGCTTATTATAGGTGGAACATTGTGGAATGGATTGTGTGCAATAGGTGTTTGGTCCAGTGACTGGGGTAATAATTGTGAAGCACTTAGAAGCCTTGGCAATAAGCGCTATAAAAAAGTTACATAATTATTACTTAAAATAAGCACACATTGCTATCTAGCCTAATCACACCCCAATTTACATAACTGATTATATGGTGTTTGATCAATTGTATATCAGTTATATTTTTAATAAATATATGAAGTTTTCAGTACACCAGGTGTGTAGTTCTAAAGAAAACTGTTTGGCTTTGTGATGTTATAATCAATATACTTGGATCGTCCCCAGAGTTTTTCACTCTCACTCCTCAGAATGATAGAAGTACATTGATTGAAATTTTAAGCTGGTATCTCATTGGGATTGAAACTTATTTTGCTACTACTTCCACGACTGCCGATTTTGCTTGTTACAGTGATGATGTCTCCGCAATGTTTCCTGAAAAGTTTTAGTTGCAGAGGAGTCGCAAGAAAATCAAACATGTTTTATTTTTTTAAAAGATTTTTCCAGTCTTCACAAAGCCTCATGGCATTTCCGAGACGTCTCCATCAGTTGCAGAGACAAGACTTCTGGGCGATATCACAGCAATCTTGCGGAGACTAAGGCGAAGTATCAGCTACGTCATTGTATAGATTCATTAAGATAGCTTTTAGCAGATGATATTAGTATATTTCCTTGTTTCAGTATTTAATTACAACACTCAATTACAATAATTCTGTCTTTCAGCTGATCGTTTGGTTCTCATGGTAGATAAGTTACAAGCATTGACAGTTGATCATCTTGTTGTCAGGACCCTGTCGCCAAATGGGTTCTCTTCAGATTCAGCAAAGGTCCACCTTCCTCAGAGTCTATTAAAAAATAACACATCAACAATGCAACAATCTGAAATAAATAGGGTTTGTATTCAGATTTATGTGTTTTATATGAACTCTCAATTAGATATCCCTCTATTCCAACTGCGCTCATGTGCTGCGCCTTTAATGTAGTTTGTCGCACCGGAATGAATAATAAAAAAATGCAATAGCAGTCAACATATTACAATTGCCCAAATGGAATTAAAGATATCACCATAAATATAGTGAAGAATTTTGAAAATTTTATATGTTAAATTTTCTACATTTCATAGTTGTGTGAATGTCTTCATTCTTTTAAATTACTTACAATTAAATAATTCTTTCTTTTCTAATCTGTTAATTTGTTATCATACTATTTGCATGAATGTTCTTATTGTAATGATTTTTATTTTTTGCATGCACTATCCTTTGGATATTATTTAGTTTCTATACTCTCCATCTCTTCGAGGTAGCCGGTATCGGCAACGATATCAGCCACGCCGTTTTTGGTGTAAAACTAAGGGCATTGTAAGTTATTTTGTGATGATTAATATTTTAAAATACTAGTATAATTTAATGTACTGTAATTTAAGCTGTGATGCACTGGCTGTGAAGTGATGCAGTTGCCAGAACTAATTAAAGTTTTTGTTTGCTGGAATTTACTAACATTATGTCATGTGGTACTTGACTCTCTATTTTTTAATCAAATCAACCAATAAGGCCTCAAAAAATAATACAATTATTATCCAGGAAGGAAATCATAAGAAATGCATAATATAAATTATAAGAAGTACCTTAAGGTATCCCAAAATCTAACTATAGGTAATTAAAAAAATTAAAGTAAAGTTACTGAAAAACTAACAGCTACTAAAATAAAATTTAAAAAAATCCTGTCTGACATACAACATACAGATTTTTTTACAAGATAACTTTTACTTTTTTTACTGAAATGAATGGATCTTTGTCCAGATATCGTGACCTCCAATCTGCACTTTTTTTTCAATCTTTATCATATTTCTCTACTGTTGCATTTAAATATGTATCCACTTTGACATTGTATAGAAGTATTTTAATGGACTGTAAACATATTGTATATATAATATGATATATAATTATTATTATATACATAAATATACATTAGATGGTAAATTATAGATGTTTTATAATATGATGATATATTATACAATCTGTGCACTGGGCCTACATTTAATAATCTAATCAAGACAAGTCGTTCCACCACAAACCCTTTCTGATATTTTGGCTATGAATTGTGGCATCCTGAATAGTTTGGCTGTTTGACCTGTATATCTAAATTAATGATTAATTAATTAATTCAATGCTTATGACCTATTAGGTCGATTAACTTAATTTTAAATTGAACAATCAGTTGTCATATACATAATTTATACTAATTTTAAATTTGTAAACTTGTATTAATTTAGTTTGCATGAATAAATTATTACCAGGAGTATAGAAGACTAGAACATACATCGCTTTAAAGTTCAATTATAAATGCTAATTAGATGCAACCAATATTGAGGGCATAGCATAATTAAAATAGTATGTAATATAAACCTAGATAATAATAGGAGAATACCAGCATTATTGTAGAATTGCTTTAGCCAGATTATTCCTAAGCTTTAATTTCCTTAAGCAGATTCAATGAGACATTCTCATGTGAAGAGCTTGAAGTCACTTGCTATATCGTGCACTCAGATGTCTACTTCTTCGCTCTATATATTGCATTAGCTTAGATGAATGTTTTTTTGCACAATTTAAAGTTTTTACTTTAACTGTTGATGATTAAATTGTGTTTATTGATTCTGATGTTGTCAAATACTTATTTGTTTCCGATTGCAAGACACATAGTGTGTTGAAGCTTTTATGTTGTTCACTGCAGTTTGACAGTTGTACATGCTACGTCCTGTGCTCTGAGTCGGGGTTGCCCACACTACGTGATGTCTTCAAATTTACAACAAATTCCGTGTTGACATTTTCATGTTTTTAACCACGTTTTGAAAATATTGTGCTGGAGTATTACTAATTGATGTTTCCAATTGCACAAAAGATTGGTGTTAAAGTGTTGACGTTGAGTGCAGTTTAAGGATAGTCCATACAACATTGTGTGTCCAGAGTCTCACATTTTTTACAACATGAACAATTTCACCTATGTACTGTAAAGTTTGTGTTTCTACTGTTTAATTCAACATTTGCTGAGTCTACATTGTCTACTACTCAAATAACTTCTATAATAATAAGTATTTGCTGGTTTATTTAATGCTTCAAACAACTTGACTATATGCTTTATCAAATGTGCTAAGTCAGACAATTCCAGTTCTACACTTCGCTCCAAATTGTATTTAATACTATAGGCAGCACAATTACCTCATACGTGCAGGGTAGTACGTAAACAAAGTCAACGTGCTTGTAGCTTGCTTTTTTATTCTTGAATTGTCAACTGCATACTTTTGACTTTCTACAAGTCCTAACCTGTCCACTAAGAATGTGTTTTAAACAATCAACTTTAACGCTTTTTGGTTTGTTTTTTGGAAATGTGCGTAATTTTATTTTTACATTCTTATTTTAGAAACCAATAGTTCCAAAAAATAATTTTAAATCCAAAAGCATAATACTGTACATATTTCAAGAAAGAAAGTACACGCCATCATTTTAGGATTAAATTTTTTTATGCAGGCTCATCATCAGAAATGATGATGACATGATAAATGTTGAAATATTAAATCTCAAAATGATGGTGTATATTTTATTTTTTTTTGTATGTTGTAGACTTGAGCATTGAGTTTTAAAATGTGCTGTAATTTTGCTTTTAAGAAATCAAACAGTTTGGATAAACAACCAAAATTGCGATTCTAAGAGTGTGTCTTGGTTGGGAGAGCTGACTGTTCAGTACTTGATTAATAAAAAATTTAGCTCTTAATGTATATTCATTCCATTTAAATATGATATTGTTGTTACTTGGGCCTTAGTTAATAATAGTAACACATTATTATCAGTGTACGTAATATGATTATAAACGATTATTATAAACGTAGTAAGGTCTTCACTTCATTTTACTTTAGAAACCTTGTCAAAATTATCCTGCTTCAATTACTACAGTAATTCAGTTAAAACAATATTAGTTCAGTAGCTAAAAGAAAATTACTGAAAACCACATCAAGATAAGACTTTGTATGTTAACAGAGATAGATTACTGCAGTAACTGCTGTAGAATGTTTCCCTATGAGTAATTTTTTTGGTGATTTTTCAGGAGAGAAAAAATCATCAGCCTGTTGGTCGCCATATTATTGTATTTTATTGTATTGTTTTCTGTAGGCAAGGAGCAATATGTACGATAATGCTTCAGACGATGACAGTCAGAGTTCACAAACGACTTCTGATGATAGCCATCCTGAAGTATTTGCTGTAAATGGTGCTGTCAAAATGGTCAACCAACCACCAACTAAAAATGATGCCAAAAAGGTAACCACTTATTTTTTTATTATTTGTCATCAACAATTTGGTAGCAACTGTATACTTTGTGTGTGATTTCACTTTGATGAAGTAATGATATACACATAGTTAAAACTCTATCAACTTTAATGATTCATAGAGTCATTAAAGCTGCAAGCTCTATTTTGTGACTTTGCCATTAGTTTATAATCGATTATTACCTACCCTACAAATTGTTAGGAAGTTTTTAATGCTTGTAAATGAGGTGAGGTGGTTAAACAATGATCAAATTCTTTACAGGCCTACACTAAAACTACTGTGTATATTACCATACTAACTTGGATATATGCCGAACCCATTGGATATGAAATTAGTTTAGAGTGTAGGCTTACACCAGAGAATTTCAAACCATCTAATTTAGTTTTTTGAGCTGTCAAATGTATACTTGAGCCTTAAGAAATGATGTATTTTGTTACAAAATAATTTATTAATGCACTCAGATTTTCACATTTGTTTGTGGGCTTATAATTGATTTTATCATTTTAAATGAAAATTACTCACATACTTGGGTTTGCCTTATGCCTGCAGTATTGTACATTCATGGTCTCACTTCATCTGAATATAGTAAATATAAAGCAAAAAATATATACATTAGTTAAGATTAATTACATTTATATTCAATTGCATCAATTAATGATTTATAGGCTTAAAAATTATCTCGGTTTTTCTTTCACTTTTAGAACTTTTAGGGGCGGGTGTAAAACTTTTTTTCGTGCAGAGTAATTCAATACAATTTTTTTAGTTTAAAACACGAATATAAGGCAATAATAATACTTGGGCTAAACATGGAACCCTTTTGAATAGAACTTTTTTCATAGTGTGGTGAATAAGACCAAACAAAGGACTAGTTTTAACCTTATTTAAAATTTAACATTCAAAAATTAAAATTGTTTTTTCCTCATTGAATATACTTAATCTATTACCTGGTTTTAGAAATCAGATGTTCAGCCGATGGAGTACCAATCAGAAAGTGAATTGTCAGATATCGCCGAAGAAGCAGAAGAAGAATTATCTGATTTTGAAAGCGGTGATTTACCAGGACTTTCCGACAGTATAAACAAAAGCTGGCGGGATGAACAATTTAAAAATGTGAAAGACACTTTAGACAATAATGCAAAAGTAGAGTCTGAGTTTGATGAAACGGACCCGGAGGTGGAACAATTAAATAAACCAGATCATGCAGTGCCTATACAGATTATACGACAGCAACGAGACTACGAACGTGAATCTGACCTTTCACCCCACAACCAGGTGTTAGAGCCAGTTCCAGTAAAACCAAAGCAAGCTGCAGATTTACAAGTGTCTGTACCACAAATAGGTAAGTAGTATTGGTGGGTAATGTTCATTCCAGTATCATAGAAAGGCCTCATCAGATGTGTTACAGTTAAGGATGGGACCAAGTTTAATTAGCACTGCTATTTCCTTGGCTTCTATTTTATGTTGATGGGTTTTTTTGGATATAACAAAGAAGAAATAAATGAATTTCTCTTAACTTAATATTGCCCCACCATGGTTGGAACCAACATGAACAATGTTTCAAGAATTTAGTCTTCTGAATCAAATGTGACATTTAAGCTTCACAGAAGACTTTCACACAGTCAAGAGACAGACATACCTAAGTCAGAGTCTGCTGAATGTAATAGTTACTGTGTCGTACAGTGAACCATGGATATCCTTGATCACTACCGTAAGCTTGTTATGGCCAGAGGTTTGGATACAAGTTACAGTAAAAGCTCACCGTCTTTTAATTGAGACATTAAGCTGTTGGTCCTACTGCTTTAGTATTTTGTATGAATTCCATCGATTAGTCTTCCACGTTTTTAAAACTATTGTTTTCACAACTCCGTAGATACAAAGGATATTTTGTATCTTAAAATTACATCATAAATGTTTTTTTTTAAATATTTACTGATTAAGATGTTTAGTAACTTAAAAAAGGAATTACTAGAAGTCACAAAATAATAGATGAAATGTCTCTATTTTGGAAATTTCTTTCAAGTTAAATCATAAAAAGTAGACTTACTTTTTGATACGTTTCGGTTACTAGCATCGGTAACCTTGTTCACACAAGTGACGTGTACTGTAGATCTAGCGTCGTCACGGTTCGTGTCTCGGTGTTGTCTAGTGCCACCAATTTAATGCCTTTGTTTTTAAAAATTATTTTTAAATACCGTAAATGACGTAATTAGCGCCACTGTCCAGTGAGCATTGCCCTCCAAGAAAAATAGAATATAGCAAGCAGCGCTAATTAAGTATTTATAATGTTGTTTATAAAAGCTATTTTTTGTTATGAGTATGTTAAATTTTATATGACGATAATCTAAAATGATGTCAAACGAAACAGAAATGAGTTATGTTTGTTTGGGACTTGAACCCTTGATCCCAGACCACTAGCATGGTATTATCTTCCTAACTTTGTTCTTGGTGGCTTCAGACTTGTTCTGATTTATGGCTAGATCTCCTGCATAATATCATTGTTAAGTTTAATGCCTATAAAATGGCTCAAATTGCATAATGGACTGCTTAATGTTTTTTTTTTATGGTAAGGGCTCTACTAATGTTGTTATGCTTGGTGACAAAGGGCTCTCATCTTGCTTATGTTTGTTGGCAGAGGGCTCTTGTATAATATTGTTTGTTATGCTTGATGACGAAGGGTTCTCATCTTGCTTATGTTTGATGGTAGAGGGCTCTTGTATAATATTGTTTTTTTTTATGTTTGATGGTAAAGGGCTCTTGTTTAATATTATTATGATTGATGGAGAAGGGCCTGCATCTTATAATATAGTTTTTTATGTTGGATGGTGGAGAGTTCTCAAATAATTTCATGTATTGTGTTTGATTGCGAAGTCCTCTCACATTATTATGTTTGATGGTGGAGGGCCCTTCTATGATATCATATGTTACGTTTGATGGAAAAGGGCTATCATATAATAACTATTTGATAGTAAAGGGCTCTACATGATGTGTCATGTTTGAAAACAATCAAAGGGCTTATTGCATATTGTAATTGTTTTTGTTTTTTATAGCTTGTGAGGGTTCTTGCATATTGCTAAAAAAAATAATTTCCCTCCATTCTTGTGCTTGTTAATTTTTATATCTGGTTAATTTATTATTTTCTGGTGCATGAATATTGCATGTATTGTTTGTTTTCTATGGAATGATGTATATTAACTTCTAATCGGTTTTCTTCCCCGCTCTTTATTCTGCACCTTAGAAATAACCAAAGACAGTGATGTTATAACCTCATCCATATCAGAGCAATATTCAGACCACGAATTTGACCACCCACGCAACGGTGCCCCCGTTGCCAAACCCAGCATGCGGGAAAATACCCAGCCACGCCAACAATCCCTGGACTCGGGAAGTGAGTGGGAAGATTCTAGGAAAGACTACGATCCTAAAAAAACACATTCCTTGGAAAAGAGTCAGAAATCTTCACAAGATACATACTCCACAGATCCTGAGGAACTGTATGACGACAGCACCATTCGGAATTTTGTGGCTTTGTACAACTATGACCCGGCGTCCATGTCACCGAATGATGATGGCGTAGAGGAAGAATTAGCATTCCATGAAGGAGACATAATTAAGGTAAGTACCTTTAAATTTAATAAGTATGGAGTGCCAAAGTACATTAAAAATTTAAAACCTGAACAACACTTGCTGCGCCATCTGCCTGCCGCCAAAGATGGTAGAGTAAAACTACAAGGCCCACTGATTAATTTCAGATAAAAAGATACAATGTATACTCCAAGTATTGATAAATACATGCCATCATGTTGAAAATTAATATTTCAACATGGATTATGTCATCATCAAAGTAAAATCTATACTGCAAGAATTGATAAATACATGCCATCAAGTTGGGATTCAATATTTCAACATGGATTATGTCATCATCAAAGTATAATCTATATTACATTGATAAATACATGCCATCATGTTGAGATTCAATATTTCAACATGGATTATGTCATGATCAAAGTATAATCTATATTGCAAGTATTGATAAATACATGCCATCATGTTTGGATTCAATATTTCAACATTGATTATGTCATCATCAAAGTATAATCTATACTGCTAGTATTGATAAATACATGCCATCATGTTGGGATTAAAATTATGTCATCATCAAAGTATAATATATAGTCAAAGTATTAAAATGCATGCCATTGTGTTGGGATTCAATATTTCAACATTAATTGTGTCATCATCAAAGTAATATTGAAATACATGACATTGTGTTGGGATCCAATATTCCAACATTAATTATGTCATCATCAAAGTATAATGTATACTCTAAGTATTGAAATACATGCCATCGTGTTGGGATTTAATATTTCAGCATTAATTATGTCATCATCAAAGTATAATGTATACTCCAAGTATTGAAATACATACCATTGTATTAGGATTTAGTATTTCCAAGTATTGAATCTACATGCCAATGTAGATTCAATATTTCATCATTAATTATTTCATCATTATGTTATAAATGTGTATAATAAATCCTGACTTAGATTTAGTACTTATGCCCCACACTCCATATTTGTTTCTCATCAATTCTTTACTAATATTTTCTAAACATTTAATGATGAGTTCAAGGGGTTAAAGTTTTTACTTTATTTATCAGTCTATGAAAATAAAAATATGCTTTTATTTGTAGATATATGGAGACAAAGATGCAGATGGATTTTATATTGGTGAACTAAATGGTAAACGTGGCTTTGTACCATACAACATGGTACAAGAAGTGCAAGAAAACATAGTACAGGAAATGCAGAGAAAACACATGGACACACAGAGAAACCACATGGACACACAGAGAAACCACATGGACACACAAAGCAACATTCACCATGCACATCAAAACCAAAATCGAGGACCAATAAATTCCAAGGATATGCATAACCGAGCAGAGACCAATGGCACGCCACAAGGCTACCAGACGCCAGTGAACGGACATCTGTCATCACCGAAAGAGGTTGAGAAGATCATGGTAATGAGGGCTGTGTTTGATTATGATCCAAGCGTCTTATCACCGAACCCAGACATTGAGAACGAGTTAACATTCCAGCAGGGTGATTTGATCACAGTGTACGGTGATATGGATGAGGATGGATTTTTTATGGTAAATGATAAACGAGAATTACTACAGTATATTGTTTGAAGTTTGAGAGTTAATAAATTGTTTCAAATATCACAGTACTTGTGATTTTCTTTATAATAGTTTTGGCGTTTTTGGACTAAAAAATGTGCTTCCTAACTGTATAATAGAATATATAATAAAAACCTTTTCCTAACTTTATGTATTGTGAACACTTTTATCAACATATCAACTGGGTACAATTTTATTGGTTAGAAATAATTGGGGTGGATCCAGCGGAGCTGGAAAGAGTCCAGGTGTGTTTTAACAGGAAAATGATAACAATAGGCGTGGGTCCAGAGCCCGCCTAGGACCCAAGAAAACTTTTTCCTTACAGATGCTCTCTGGTGCACTTTTAGCATCCCAAAATATATTTTTTGGTTTCAAAAGTGGGGGGTGGGGGGGCGCTAGTCCGCTGGGCCCTTGGATCCGCGCCTGATAATCATTAGTGCACACTTCTATGGAACTTCATTTCGGGGTATGAATTTGAAGTTAAGCAGGTAGTGGTTATAATAAATCTTATGATTATGAATTTATTGTAACCAGGCATGGCTATTCTTTGTTAATGAACTCACCCCACTTAGCTCCAGCTGCTCCCCATATTTATATAACATTAAATGCATTTGAGGGGATACCAACAAATTTTGCATAACCTGTGGGAAAATTTTGAACGAGTTGAAGATGAGTACAATATTTTTTACTATCGCCAAATATAGGCATTCAACATTAGAATTATTATTCAATAGGTTTGGTTCATTATTCAGGGTTGTCAGGGCTTATGCCTAGCTAGGCTTAGGCCTAGGCTACATCTTTAAATTATTCATGTCCTTCTATGCTAATATTAGCGAAAAACCAATACAGCAATTCTTGAAGCTTTATGAGTATTACAGCAATCTTTATTATATTTATATTCTTTATTACTTCATAACCCTTTATAATCAACCGTTCCCAATTGTGTAAAACACAGACTTTTAAAACCCTTTCTAATGGGTGAATCTAGCCTATGTAGTTGTGTGTTTGCCATTGTGCAGATCACAATTGTGAGGTCTCACCACAAAATGAGTCGCATTGTAGGTGAGATCAAATTGAGATAATCACACAACTAAGTCTGAAGTCAAATTTTTGAGAAATTCATTGTTAATAAATTATGAATACTATGGTACTTAAAATTCATTATAATATACTTTTTAAGTCAGTTTTCATGCAGGAAAGTGTCATTCAGGCAGATTTTCTGAGATTGATAGTCTTTTGTTTCTTTATTTTTTAATTGCGTTATGGGTGATTTTCTCAAAACCATGTTTCCATGCATGAGAACTGCAAATGCTCATATCTTTGGATCTACTTATCCAATGAATATCATTTAAAGTGTAGATTACAGCTTATATTATATTCTATTAGAAGGTAACAATAACTCAATTTTGGATTTTTCTACCATGAGACTCATTTCGTGGTGTGACCTCACAATTTTATCTGCCCACATCCAGTTTCTCATAGTGACAGCGACCTGAGGGGTTGGATATTGCTCATGCATGGTTCAATACTACATAAAATTGAACTGGTTAAAACAGCATAATTGATTAATAATAGCTAATGTTACTATTATCTTTGTCTCCTTAGGGAGAGCTGAATGGTGAACGAGGCTTAGTACCATCCAACTTCCTAGAAGAAGCCACAGATCCTGGTCTCAACGGTTCTGCTGGTAGTCCAGCGCCCTCAACGGGGGGATACTCACTTAACTCATTTGACAGGTCTCCAACAGTAAGTATCTGTAATATTAACTTAAAATTACAGTAAGACATTTTTTTTTCATTTCATATCATGTAACAACTTAACAATATTTGTATTGCCATTGAATTTATATTTTAAATTCTTCATCTTAATTTTTTGAAGTGAAGTTTATAACATTACTTGTTCAACGATTTTAAATTTATGATTAAAATGATTAAAATTACAAAAAAAAAAGTTATCTTTATTTATTTAGAAAAGATCTAATCTTATTTACCTAATCTTTTATTTTTTAAAAATATGACTACGTGTATGTATGTATCTTAACTTGAATTTAGTAATATAGAAATACAATTTATTATATTTTAACAATATTATACTGTTCATCATCATTAAAATTACTCCTTTGTCAGCCTCTCTCACAACGGGTCGCTGCTGTATTTGGTTTCTGATTGGTGAAGGTATTTTATTCTCTGATGTCATTTTAATTTTTTTTTATGAACTTGACCACGGTAGAATTTAGCATGGGATTAATTATTAATTTTCAATAACAATAATAAAAATTATAATTTTATAATTTTAATTTGTTTTAACTTTTTTTTTTGTTTTGAAGACTTTATAACAGATAGAACTTGAAATAAAAGCATGCTGTTTGGATTTGTCCTTCAGAAACATGCTTCTCTTCTCGAATACCACTTATTAACCCTCATATTTAACCTAAAATTTGAATATGTGCTACATGCATTTGTTCTCAGTTATTTATAACAAGTATTTTTTAAGCATCATTCACTAAGTTTGGCCTACAAGATATGAACTAAAGTATAGTTGAGTGGTTGATCATGTAGGAGGGTGTCACCACACTTGTGAAAACAACTCAATATGCACTATAGTTTCCTGGTCATGCTTGCCTTTTAATCCCAGAAGTCTTGCAATTAAACCTGTTCCTAGTTTTTATGACAACTCTGCTCCCCACGATTTTGTTTAAAGGCCTTATATTCAACTCTCCCGAAACCGACCCCTCCCCCCACTTTTGAGCATTCACGTTCATCTTCCAAACAGTTTACTAGAAACAGTCAAAGTTACCTATACAGGGGCAGATGTAAGTAGGGGGGGGGTGGACACCAGTTTGGAAAGTAAAATATATCAATATTATTAACATTGTTTATAAAACGAAAATATTCAGCAATTATAAGACAAGAATTTTTCTCTTAACATGCACCGAGGCCATTTCTGGACAACTAAAGACCAAAATTTCCTGAGGGAGCATGCACCCGGATCACCTTAAAACTTTGACTTCCTAACGCCCTTCTGCCTTCAGGCGTCCCCTTTACCAGAGGTCTGCATTCGCTCCTGTTACCTTTATATTGGTTTAATGATTTAGGAACTGAGAAAGGAAATATTTACTGAGTTATACCAATAACTGCATTTATGTGAAAGCATTATCAAAATCAGTCAAAGTCTTTATTCATCCCACATAGGGCAATTACAAATTATATGTTCATAAATGAGGCACCAAGTTGTCATAAAATGTTTAAAAAATGAGTTAATATTGAAACCATAATGCAGTTGTTGTAAGCTTCAAAGTGAGGGGTCAGGTATCAAAATCGAACATGTATAACCAAAGTTATGGAACAAAATAGACAAAAATTCCCCTTACACTGTATTTGTTTATATTTCCTATTGTTTATTTGCTCCTTTCTCAATAACTTCCTGTGTGACAACTTGGTGGGTTTGCCATGCCTTGCCTCAAATGTAAACACCACTATTTTGCTAATCTTTAAAATATCTGATTTGTGACTCTTCATTAGTGAATTGTCCTTTTTCGTTACAGTCGACCTTCTCATTTACATATCCCTCGGGCTTGAAGGTGTTTGTAAATGAAAAAGTTCTTAAATGAGAAGTTTCATGCAAAATGGTAAAGTAAGGCCTCCAAAACACTTATTTTTGTGTTTTTAAATAAACTAGGAGAAAAACGAAGGAATATCAATGATAAATTATTGAATAATTGCATCCCTGGTCATTATTTTCATGACATCATTGACTGAATAGTGTTTGAAAACTAGAAGGTTTGTAAATGAGAAGTTAGTAAATGAGAATGTCAACTGTACAAATATATTGAGAATGCTGAAACTGTTTGTAACTATTGCCATTTGTTTCAATGAATTAACATGTCTACCGGTTTGCATTGAAAGCTGCTATTGTGTGTAGAGATTCCAATTGAAACATTGTAAAAAATGAATTTTAAGTAAAAAAAAATTCATGGAAACCATTTTTTAGAATGAAATTTAATTTTATGGAGGCTCGGTTTTTGGAAAATTGACTATTTAATTTGAACAAGAAAGCATTGAAGTGAATTTTGCCTGCATAGTTGCACCTTTAACAAGATTTCATGAAACAATAATAATAGCATGTTTTCCTAATTATTTTTTTTGGTGTCAGAATATTTTTTTAGTTGTATTTCATTCATGCTTCCTTTATTTTTCATTTAGTTATTTATTTTGTTTGCGTGAATTGCAATATTTGCACTAATTACCACTTACACTATTTTAGGCATTTGGGTTTCTGTGGTAAATTACTGTAAAGCAGTTGCGGTTCAGAATCCCATTTGGGAGTTTAATTTGCTTCAAGCTTGCTTGTGTGCATGGACAATGCATTTTACTCGCATTGCTTCAGTCTACCCATCTGTATGATGGGTATCGGCAAATTACTGGGAAGTAATCTGTGATGGACTAGCATCCCATCCAGGTGGAGTGTAACGCTCTCATCTGCTCACGCTACAAAAACTGTTTATAAGATTTGATTCAGATTTATTTAGATTCAGATTTAAAGACAAATTAGAAAAACTTGACAAAAAACAAACACTACATAAGCTATAAAAACAATCAAAAGCTCTGAAAGTAAAGATACTCAAATTTTGATGAAATGTATTGAAATGGAAAGCTCCTGTCCCATGAGGCTAAGAAAAGTATTTCGTATTTGTTATATACAGTATATACATTAAATTACTTCCTTTGGACTGTGATTGGAAGAGACATGTGAATTTGTAACCATACTGTAGAAGTGTTCATCAATGTAGAGTTACATGTAATCATCTCATGTTAAACTTTCATTCATTTTTATGTACATCACTTTCCCTTTCCCCATTTTATGTTTTTATTTTCATTTTGCAACCTTCTATATTAGATTCCACTATTTTATCAACGGTAAGCTAGTCTCTAAAGTCTCTGTTGTAAAATAAAACTTTGCAGCTAAAAGTTCTAACTATTGATGTGCTGTTTTAGTTTTGCTTCTGTTGTTACATTCAGTGTTTTATCTTGTGTTTTTTTTTAATTATTTTTTGAGGCCACTGCCCAACTATTGTTTAGGCCACCAGCCCATAGACATGATATCTGAAGGTTCACTGCAATTTGCCTATGCCTGTACTAAATATAGTAAAGTTTTGTTCCACACACTTATGCCTGTCACATCCAAAAGGCAATGTTCTAACATCTAAATATATGCTGGATAAAGCTGCTTAAGAAACTGTGGGTTACCTTCTTAGCTTGTCTTGGGTCATTCGAAAGAAGAATGTTTATGTGAATCTGTTGATCACAGTAAAATGCGTTTTAGACTTGGAAAAATAGTGTTCATTATGTTTTATGAAAGCTGCCACCTTAGCATTTAATAACATAGGTTCTTGGTCCAACTAACCTCATCACTTGTATGTAGAAGCAACCCCACAACATGCTTTAAAGCTTTGTTTGGCCTGCGGTAGACTTTGACATCCATAAACGACTTTTCCCATTTTTTTTCTTGCAGTATTTAAAAAAAAAAAAATATTGAGTCAATATCAGTGATTAATTATTGTTATTTTATTTACATATACATATAGTACATTTAGTCTGTAACATCTCTGCTGTAAATCTTGCAACTATATATATAGTACATTTAGATTTAAAATTTATCTGATATTAAATATTTAACTACTTGTTTTAGATTATCTGTATATTTGAGACTATTGTAAATTTCAATGAAAAAAGCCTGATATACGTCATCATGATAACGTCACATCATGACCATACATGGACATTTCCTTACCATTTACAGATATATTTTAAAACCATGATTATATAATAACATAATATCATAAATCCTATACTGCAGTTATGGCTTTGCAATGGTTAAGAGTTTCTGTATGCTTTGACCTGCCTTGACCTTATTAATGCACATTTAATGAAAGCTTTCCTAATCTATTTTTAGATAACAGTTTGGTAGCAAAGTGGCTCTTCAACTATTGCACATCACAAAATGACTATTACATCATTTCAAGTAATTGATACCTAAGATTGGATTCTGGAGTTATCTTGTTTATATTGATTTTAATCATTGAAACATTTGCACCATAATCTATTGAGGTATAAACATACCTCCACTGATTTAACTCACACAAAACCGACGATCCTTCCGACCATCCTCTGCTTTGTTTCATTTTCCAGACAGATTTGCTTAAAAAGAAATCAAGTTTACAAATTGTTTACATTAGTTTCATAATTTGAGCATTCAGAAAAGAACTTTAATTTAACATGAAATTCAGTTTTTTTTTTGATCATTTCGAAAGAGTCTTCTATATTAACATAGCAAAACTAGTTTTATTTTTGTATATAGTTTTAAGATGCCCTATATAATTCTAGTGGGTTTATAAATTGTAATTAGTTATGTACACCTGAAGATCATCCCCTAATCCTAATCCTAATCCCCTAATCCTAATCCCCTAAGATCATCCCCTAATCCTAATCCCCTAAGATCATCCCCTAATCCTAATCCCCTAA
>JAOTQE010060670.1:0-18702 GCA_025631205.1 Nesometra sesokonis | reverse complement strand
CATGTTAATAGGTATTGTCAATTTTGCTAAAAGCTCTTAACAAAAAGTGACAGAAAGAAAGAAGATGAAAAAAAAAAGAAGATCTCTTACAACAACAATAGCTGATCTGCTATGTAGCAGATCAGCTAAAAAAAAGATGATTTCGTACAGAAACAATAGCTGATTCCACTATGTAGCGGATCAGCTAATAAATATATTTAATAAAATACAAATTTATTACCAGAAAGTGAATAAAAGTGGGATGTCCCAACAAAAGATTTTAAAAAAATACAAATTTTGGTGTCTACAAAATGCAGAGGCTCGTTGAGTGGAAAAGGCCTTGGAATATTGGACGTAAGCATGTATACGTGACTTTAAAAATTCAGCCCTCTATCGGCTGAACTCTCATAAGTGGTAACCTCCTATAATCGGACACTTTTCCTGGTCTCAAGAGTGTCCGCTTATGGGAGGTTCAACTGTATAGATAATTGGCCATCTCAGATTTCATCACAAAAATCCATGAGTTTCTCTATCATAAAATATGGCAAATATGAATATTGTGCAAAAACCGTGATTAATAAATTACATTGAATTTAACAAGTGTGATAATTTTTAACACGTTGACTGCCAGACCCCTTTTCCTGTTTCATTCCAGTGTGCCAAAACAGGTTTACATGTACAAATATAGTTTTTTAAGGTTTTGTTTAGTCACATATCAAAATAGCGTGTCTAATATTTTGGCGGGAAAATATTAGGTGACGAGTATACTTGCCGTTGGCACTGGGAAAAAGATGTTCTTGCCTACGCCAGTGGCGAGTTTACTTGCGTGCATTGGAAATACAATTGTTATGTACAAAGTCAGCCACCACACTTTGTAATCTTTTAAACTGCCTGTAATAAAACACAACAAACAAACTGAAGTTATTTCAACCTTATCGTCTAGGTGTATCTTCCCTGAACTACCCCTGAAGAGGCTGTAAGTTTAAGATATATTCATGTGTCGTGAGCAACATTATAAAGGTACACTGTTTTTGACGAGTATATTCGTCACTGGCGCACACCAACAGCAACACCCGGTTGGCGATTAACTTGTCGCTGACAGCCAACGTGCTAAATTACTGAATATTCGCTTTAGTCATAGACAAAGTGGTACATGCTTAATTTGGATTTAAATTAAATTTACAACAAATGAACAGGATTTAAGATTAGGCCATGTTGAGATTGTAATGATCCACCCACCAGAGCAAAATTGCTATGTCCACTACCCAATATAAATCAGGTTTAAACTGAAAACTGAGTCTGTGATAATTAAACATCTTAAGTACAAACTTGAGAAATGACACGACACTTCAACAGTCCATCCTGTTTTTACACCAAACATTAAATTATTTCATACAGTATACTATTCTGAAAAATGTAAGGGTAGAGTATACAGAATTTTCACTCATGCACAGATTTTTTCATCATCGATCATCAATTGTGGCAGAACCACGCCAAATGAGGCATAAGTCAGAAAATTGATTTTAGATTACAAAACTACACATTATTATCTTTAACATACAAAAAAAATTAGTTTCATACGATGTTTTCTTGCGAAGTTATGAACAATCAAAGTTCGAACAATCAAAATGTAAGTTTTGGGAAATCTGCATTTGAAAATTGTTTATCCATATACATTTACTAAGCAAGGTCATTTTAAATTGCATTTTTAAAACATTTTGTGATCATATATCTGAAAATTTTTTTATGATAGTATGAAAGTTGAATGTATGATACATGTATGTATATTTTTTTAATAAAATAAAAGTTTAAAAAATTGACAATTTTTAAATTTATGCCTATTGTGGAAAACTGGCATTTGCGATTTACGTCTCATTCGTCTTGGATCTGCCACAATGAATGATATATTGAATATTGAATCACCTTCCTTAATATGTGTATTATACCATTTCTATAGCTTCTTTAAACCAATCAGCCAACAACTCAACACAAGAAGACCATAGAATTAAGAAGAAAACGAAAGGTCGAAGAGGAAGATCAAGTAAATTGGATTTACAGACGGAGGAATCCGATGGTGATGATGAATCTGGATATCTTGACTGTAAGTCTTGAAAAAATTGTACATGGGTAGAGAGCAGGGACCCAGCAGGGTAGAGGTGGATGGTTGAGTGGCAATACTTTCTGCCTATAAAGAGTTTAAAGGAGCCTTCCTTTCAAAATCCTATTTTTGCCAAAAAATTAAAACATATTAATTTGTCTATATTCAAATTTATATATATAGAATACTGATCCGTCATATTGTTATTATTTTATTACTTCCATACATACAGTGTTCTCCCAATTTAAAAAGTAATTCAGGTAAATTTGGTCTAAGAACACTCCCACTATGTTAATTTTGTAATACAATTTTCTCTATGAATTAACATAACTATCGGAATGTTTGCAATAATGGTTTTATGAATGCTCATTATTTAGTAAGGTAAAGACAAATGAGGAAGTTGTTTTTAAATAGGTCCCTGGAAGAATTTTGTTACAATTAATACGCTAGGCCTAATAATTTGATAACAGTAATTAGTAATTTAATTTCGGTCGCTAGAAAATTTATTGTGGTCTGCGATGATGGCAAAACCGGCTCCGGGAGAACCCTGATACTGTAAACATAATGTTCTTGGATATCGACTATAAACCGTAGGCCCAGTGTACACAATTGGCTCATGTGCACTATAAAAAACCCAGTACATCTTTCAAGATGAGTTGAGTGTTACCCCAGTGTACTGGTTCATACAGTATATCCCTGCTGTGGACAGCAGAATGTAGCTCCTGTTTCAGTCAGCAGGACATGACATGACATGACCCTTTGGGGTGTAGAAAGTCATGAATGTGTATCTGGTCCATAGCGACTTGAGACTCTATTATATATGGCACTATATTCATCTAACTGCATCAGCATGCATCAAAATAAGAGCACTATTCTTTTTTTTTGGTAAAATAGAGCAGATGTATTTGCTTTGATTATGTGAAAGTCCAAACCTAATAACCAACAACGAGCTAATGTGCAATGCATGTGCCATGTGAAAAAACAGTATTTTCTATGGAGAGAATAGTCTGGATCATCCACATGAATATGTGGCAGAGCCAAGCCAAATGAGACATAAGTCGAAAAATTGAAAATTGACTTTTATGGGTTTTAAAATTACACATTATTATCTTTAACATGCAAAGAAAATCAGTTTCATACGATGTTTCTTTGCATAGTTATGAACAATCGAAATACAAACGTTTAAAATGCAAGTTTTGAGAAAACTGCTTTTGAAAATTGTTTATCACTATACATTGACTAAGCAGAGTCATTTTAAATTGCATATCTGAAAATTGTTAAGGTATGAAAGTTGAATGTATAAACTGTATGTTTTTATACTAAAATTCAACCATTTTAAAATATAAAGCATATTATGGAAAACTAGCATTTCTATCAGAGTTAAATAACATTTTTGATTTTTTCTACTCGAGAATAACTTTGAAAATATGCAGGTAACTGACATTTATTATTTTAGAATTCATAAACAGGGAAATTTTTAAATAAATAAATTTTTGGTGAATTTGAGAAATTTTGGGAAGTAATGCCCCTTTAAAGCATCTTAAACACTTTTATTGGTATTTGCACTATTCATATTAACTTCAAACATCCCATTTCTTAAAAGATCATTCCTCCAAGTAATTGGGGAAACAGGCAGGAAGTCAACAGTTATTTTACTTTAAATGCCTCTTTTTCCAAATTAAGTTTTCAAAAACGTAAAATTTTAAAATTATTTTCCAGTTATATTCAAATCAAACCCATTATTTTCATATCACAGGATTCATTTTAATGTTGAATTGTACAAATATTTCCTAAATTTATGGAAAACTTTTCTGTTTGTTACAGTAAATATTTTGTTAATAGATTGTATTAGTAGAGCATTACTATGCATGGATGATATACTATGTTCAGTAGTACACAGAATGCAATTTTAATAATTCAATTTAAAAAAAAAACTATATTGATCATCGTAAAATACAAAAACATTATTTTATATTTTGATTTTATTCTCAAATTTTTGCCTTATTGTGTTTTATCAAGTTACCTTCTAGATTATTTTGATATTAGTCTCAATATTATTGACATAATTTGTAATAAGAATTATCTTTATGTTTGACAATTTTAGCCGGTGTTTGGGTTGGTGATTCCAGTGTAAATGGCGAAGATCATCAGACACCAACACTGCCTCCACGACAGACACAACCTAGAGTGGCGCGATCCCCATCACCAAGTGGTATAGTGTTCCGAACAAAAGGAATCCAACCTACGGGACAAAATAGGCTGTCGGCGCCAGCGCCCATGAACGTAGTCAGACACCAGGAAGTTGAAAGATCAATGAGCGCCCCTGTAGAGGAATCTTCCACTCATACCGAGGAAGCATTACCTGGAATGGTTAGTCTGCCAACATCTCCTAGTGAAACCTTGGGATTGAAGCCTAGCCCAGGCAGTAAGCGACGTGAACCAAGATTTGTGTGATCTGTATCCAGTAACCTAAAGCTGGCTACTCACTGCGTCGTGTGACTGTCGTACAACTAAACCGACACTCCCTGTGTGTGGTTTCCAGACGTGATGACAGTCTTCTACGGTTTTTTAGTGATTCAACATGGACATAACTAAAAAAACCATTGGCCGACAAGTAGAAGACTGTCATCGCGTCTGGAAAGCACACACACTGAGAGCGACGGTTTAGTCGTGCGACTGTCGTACGACCGTTGCACAACGCAGTGAGTCCGGCTTAACAAGAGCAACCGCTAACCACGTTTTTGCTTTCAACTGCAATTATCTTTTATTATTTTTAGAGTATAAAACTGTCTTCCTTTAATTACTCTATCACTAGTAATGTGGATGGTGCCTTCAGTCGCCTGTTTATTTTATATTTCATGACAAAATCTAGCATTCTAAGATAATTTTGTAGCTTACAACAAAACAGTACGGAAGAGAAAATGAGATAAACATTTTAAAATAGTTACAATGTTTAATTGTACAAAACTAAAGTGTCATACAATTGAGCAAAATATTGCAAACCTTGGATTTGAACTCACTACTTTTCCTACAGTATGTTACAATGGTCATGTTTAACTATGTTTTAACAAACATGCTACCATGCAACAAGTGCTATCGGTAGTATTGTACATTACTTGATGAAACTCATTATTTGTTTTGTTTTTTTTTTTTACAGTCTGGGGTATAACTTAAAAAGGGGCAAGGAATGTTTGTTGCAAATCATCTCTAATTTATGTTTACAAAATTTTATGCACATCCGTTCAAAACTAGTGGTGCTGGATCTTTTAAAGTTCTGGTTGCAGCCATAACAAGAACAGTAGTGAAGTCCTAAGGTCCACTTCATGTGGACCGAAAAATATTTGATAGTAGATAGTTGTTGATTGAATATGCAATATAGTATAAGTAGCAAACGTTTTGCCATTGTGCGTGAGCGATGTGGATATTTATTAGGTGGGTTTGTTTTAACTTGATCTTTAACATTAACTCCAGAGAGTAAATGGTGCATCTAAATAAGGTCAAATTTATAATTTATTTGTGTTTCCTGTTGATGACATAATTTATGTTAAAATATTGAATCCTGTCACGATGGCGTGTATCTCATTGCTTGGAGTATATATTTCTTACTTGTGTGGACATCTTGTACATATTTTTTAGTCAATTACCTGCAAAACATTCTATGTTACTAAATAGCTAAGGTGGTTATCTATCGTGGTATCCAGGTTTCTTACAGATATTAAAGAGTTATTTCAGGAGAAAAAAACCGGTGTGAGGCTGCATACATAATAATAAATAGTGTTTTGAAAGAATTGTTACCATTATTAAAATAAGATACATATGCTAAATTTAACAAAATGCACAATCAGGAAAATGTATGCAAATAATCACAAACATTTTAATTTTAAAATTTGTGATGTTTGCAAAATTAGTGTTGGAAAGGATATTGTATATGTCAAAGTCGTTTCAACATTTTACCAATTTTAAGAAGTTATAACATTATTTGCTAATCTGAATACAGGTATAGGTGAAAACTTGTGAGATGAATCTCTAGGAGAACTTGTATCTGTTTTAGCAGTGCTGAATTCATTTCCTATATGTTTTACTCCTAAACGTTACTGTTCAATTGGGTTGCGTTCACTTCCATGTTTTACTTTATATGAATTTACCTCTTCTAAAGCCATTCCACTGTCATATACAGTCATGCACATTGCAAAGGTTTCACCATGAAATGAGTTACATCGTGTAATATAATAGCCATATAGTATAACTTTAAATTGTTTAATGAGACCGTTAAGTTTGTCATAGTGGACGTTTCATTTAATTTTTTTTTTAATTTTTTTTTCGTTATTTTGTTATTTTGGGGTTAATTTTCAATTAATTTGGAGTACCATTGTAATTTTATTCCATTTAAAGAATATACTTTCTGATGCAGGAAAGTGTCTATGCAGATTTTCTGAGATTGATAATCTTTTAATTGTTTATTCATAGATTAATTTGTTGACACTTCTCAAAACCATAGTCAAACTTCAGATGCTCAAAAAGACATTTAGAGGTGGATTGTTAAAGCATTCTTTAGATGGTCTTAACTTTAAGCCAGTTATAAATGTGACATCATGCTTGGTCTTTAATTATAGACAATTGCTATACTGTACTGCAATCTTAGCAGTTAATGGTCTTAACCCTTTCATATCTGCCCATGTAGCCACACTCCAGTCTGAAGGTATTTTACCAAAAATTAGACTATAAAAGTATATATAGATATCTCAAAAGTATTTAATTCAACCAAATTTTACAGAAACATATATACAAATAAGGTTTTCATACCATAGGAAAATAATGGTGACCTTTGACCTGAATGCAAGGTCACATAATCCAAAATGGTGGCCAGAGAATTTTTTATTATTTTTATTAGGGCAGCTCTGACATGTCCTTTGCCAAAAACAGCGGGTTTCTATGGCATCGTATGGATGCCCTACGACTAGAGAATTTTTTTTTAAATCGAGCGGATATGACACCAAAATTACCTAAAATACTGTTATAGGGAGTAATTGTTTGAGATTCAATACTGTGGCCTTAGGGAAGACTCTTTTATTGCAACGGTTTAATTGTAAAGATAGTCTTGTGTTGCTGTTATTTATAAGACCGCCAGTTAAGATTGTTTTACTGCAATCTACCACAGAGTATAGCAAGTATTGTTTAAAGCCTGATACTCATTTTGTGGTGAAACCTTAAATTTGGTGCTGCCAGTTTTGTACCAAAATATTAAGTTGCCTTTTTAAAATGGTTTTATACTTCGATATTTGAATACTCTTTTCTTGTTTTTTTTTATTCTATACAATTGTAAAATACTTATATCCTTTTGGTATATGAAAACATTGTTTACAAATACAAAATTTATCATGGATTGTATTATAAAATTTCACGTCATTGACGGAATAATACCGTAAATATATGTATGGTTGCTATATAGTGATAAATATAGTTATAGTATAAATAAAAGATATAGTAACATTTAAATTACTGCCAGTTTTATGCAGTACTGTTCATACATATAAATCAATTGATAACTGTAAATTCACTGTTGAAGGATATATTGAAGGATAAACTGAATTTGAGAACCTAAGAACCCTTTAAAAAAAATCACTTGGTTAGCATGGTGGATAATGGTAGTGATAAGGTAGATAAAGGTAGTTAACAGGGTTAACCCTATAATAAAAACCATATCAAGGGATACTACCATGAATATGGTCTGCAATGCTCTACAAGAACATATGAAAATATAGCCAGTATTTAGAATAAACCTTCAGATTAATTAATTAGACCTGTCATTGTAACAAATAAGCAGTTAATTATTGACCTTAAGGCTAAATATACACTACCTTACTAGGTAGTTCTCCCTAGTAATTTAACATACACTACCTTACTAGGTAGTTCTCCCTAGTGATTTAACATGGTAGTTCTACCTAGTCAGAGGGTGTTATTTTTTTCAAAGGGTAAATTGGACGGTTAGAATTGTAACCGTTTTTTAGAGTGTTAAATATATTTGTAATTGTTATTTTTTTCTTGTTAAGAGAATTTAAAATAAGGCAACTAAATTTAGTTATTCAATTTCACAACCATATATAGACAAACTTCTATTTGTGATTGCAGTCAAAATTAAAAAGTTATCGTGAATAACCAGTGATACATTAGGTGCAATAATACTGTTTGTCTGTGATCAAAAAATCATCCAGTTTTCATGTTTAAAGGTGACATTACACAAATTCGGAAAAACATTTGGAGAAAGTTTCTGGTGCAAATTAATTCAATGTTTTTGGATAATAATCCAATAAAAAAATTGATTTGGGGAGAATGCACCTTGAAGGCCTGTTTATATTAGAACAATAATGATCAAAGATAAATGCATAAAAATGAGTTGTTCCTTTAGAAGTTAAAATAAATTGGAGAAGTTTTCATACTAGAACAATTCAATCATGATGTAACAGGTATTTGTTGACAAATGTATGTTTAAAAATGGGGCATAGCATGCAAAACCACCAAGTTGTTGCACCGGAAGTTATTGAGAAATAAGCAAATAAACAGTAGGAAATATAAACCAAGGAAATTTTTGTTTATTTTGTTCCATAACTTTAGTTATAGATATCCGATTTTGATAATTTACCCCTCATTTTAAAGCTTACAAAAAGTGTAATATGGTTTTAATATTAACTCTATTTTCCAATTTTGCAACAACTTGGTGGTTTTGCCATGACATGCCTGAAATGTATTAAACTAACATCATAATTAATAAAAATGTTAAAATTGTTTATAGTTTTTATTGATAATAAAAACATTTGATTTGGTTTGTGAAAATAATGTTTTTATGGTATAGACCAATCCGAGAAGAATGGCGCCCTCTATTGTCGCCGCCATTGATGGGGAACTTAATTTCCCATCCCAAAACAAAATATACTTATCTTGCATGTGTTATGTAGTTCGAAGACCAAAATAACAATGCATGCATGACAATCCTTGGTAGGCCATCACACCATGTCGTTATAATCATCACTGACGCTGTTGTGTTTTGTTTTGGGAAATTTAAGTTCCCCAGCAATGGCGGCGACAATAGAGGGCGCCATTCTTCTCGGATGGTCTATACACAATGAAGGTTCACCCTGTTGTTCTGGTAGAATTTCTTCACAATTTCCTTTTAATAGTGAGGTTTCGCAAATTTACGAAATACGAAAACCAAAACGGATACGTCATAAATTCTTGTAACGTTTGAATAGTACACCTTCAATATCTCTTACATTTGGTGAATATTTTAAGACGATCATCAACGGTTCGTAGGTGGAAATTTTGATATATTTTTGGAAATATTTAGCAACTTTGAAAAATGGAAATGTGACGTATCCGTTTTCGTTTTCGTATTTCATAAATTTGCTAAACCTCACTATTATCTATAGAAAAACAACTTATTTTATTTTTGAGATTGTATTAACTAAGAGTATATACAGTTTAAGTAAGATGTTCAAATAGTATTCTAAATTGGACAAAATATTTATATTTACATATTTAAGTCATGTTTAGCCTTGTATGTTAAGTGTAAGGCTAAAACATATTGTAAAACGTTTGGCATATTTCCTAAATTAAACAACTTATTTTATGCATTTATAATTGATCATTACTGTCATAGTGTAAACAATCTTTAGTTGTCTCAATTGGCAAGTTCATCTCAACCTCATTACATGGTAGACAATAGTAACTTTGAGTGTTACTGCTATACATACCATTATGCTTCTTGGACCTAAATGAAATTGTAAAACATTTGCTGTATTATCTCTGCCAATTTGCTGGCAGTATCTAATATTTAGTTTGATAATGATGACATTGGTGCTCAGTTCCCACAAAATTAATTGAAATTAATATTGTTTAATTCTCTGTGCTATTTATATAACAACCATATTATTAATTTTTATTGTTTTAGTATTACGTTTAGTTAACTAGCTTAACAGACAGTCCTAAAAACTTCCATTAAATTTAGAACTACTCGGACAATGTCCAGTGTAGGATAACATAACCATACCTTATTTAAGTCTGCTTATCTATAGTAAAGTGCCTGAAGGTGTTTTATTATTATTGGCATACAAAGGTAAATTACAGATAGATTTGTTTAGCAAATTTAGGATAAAAATATATTTGTAGATAATTTACCAGGTATGCAAAATGTAATTGAATATTAATGGGCCTGTAAAATATAGGTTTACATTTGTGTATATTATTATTATAGATCATAGCAATTAAATGTGTGCCCATATCTAGTACAGCTATTTTGAAATATAAACTGTATGCGCAATGATGTGAAAAAGTGAGGTTATGACGTCACATGTGCAACGTTGAGGGCGGGATAGTTTGTTATAATGTAAATATTAAATGTGTATATAAATTGTTTATATTAGTTGTACAATTAACTCATTATGCATAAATCATGAAAGACTGATACATAAATTGTAAATCAAAGAAAGGAATAATTATTTAATGACCATTTAGATTTCAAATAAATAATTTTAATTTAAATATAGATATACAAATTTATACTAAGGCATGCCTAGATTAATGTGTAGCATTAATAACAGAGATAGAATCTGTATGTGCTAAATGTACAATATGGTCCGGTGCATAGCCTACATATTTCTAGGATGAATAAATACAATTCGTCAAATAAATCTTTGTGAAACTTTGTGTTTTGTTAACTTTTGAATTTGCGCTATTCATGCAATCAAGACTTGTTTATTAAATATACATTTTGCTTTAAGGAGAATAATACTAGATATATTTTTTTCTCAACTCTGACGTGTAAATGTACCAAATACTTAGTACAGTTGAGAATGATTGCGAAAAAGTTGCAAGTTGTTATCGGGTGGAACACTGGCACATCTCGGGTGAGACTCGATCTCCAATCTCCAGGTAAGTAGCCTGGCCTGATAGGGATAGCCCAATAAGCTGCATGTATTGTAATGTATGTAAATTATACGTTTTGCGTCAGGGAGAATACTAGATATAATTTTTACCCAACTCTGACGTGTAAATGTACCAAGTTGAGAATGATTGCGAAAAAGTTGCAAGTTGTTATCGGGTGGAACACTGCCACATCTCCCCAGATAACTAGTCTGGTATTTGTGCAACTAGACAACCGAGCTTGCACTTAGTGACCATGAATAGAATTCAAGCCCAGTAAGCAGTTGGTACTGCAATGTATGTAAATTATACGTTTTGCCTCAGGGAGAACACTAGATATAATTTTGTTTTTTGCCCAACTATTAAAAATGGTCCCACCCGAGAAAAATTGCGATTGCGAGTATTCCCAACTGTACCGAGTAATCTGTGCCTGCGTTACTGATTTCAAGGCATGTGTGAGACACATGTCTCGCCTGTACCAGCCTCCCCCATAGTTGGATTTTACAAGCAAAATGATTATTTGAAGAAAACAAAATTCTACGTGATTCGCCAAATTCTCGTGTTTGGGCTATTGTATGTCAACCATTTTTACTTCCAAAATAAAACAAAGAAGAAAGGTGAAAGGGGGAAATTTCACCAGAAATGTGATCTATATACCTTTACTTGATCCAGCTAGCAGCAAGTAGTTCCACTTGGTCTTTTTTGGATAATTGAGCTTCTCGTCAAGGAAGAAATGCAGTCTTCCAAAACACTGCTAGACCATTTTGCGAACAAAGAGGAGAATGCATCTAAGAACCCAACATGATAAAGTAGGCCTACATAGAGCTACCAAGTTGGAAAACCAAAGATCCTGAAGATTTTGTCGGCCAGCGTTTGTAACTGTTTTGGGGTATATATATATATATGGGCATCTAAATGTGAAATTCTGAACCATGCCTGATAATTGTAAATAAAATTACAATGAAAAGGTGTTTACTGGTATATTTGGTAAAATTATTGACAAAAAATCCTTTAAAATATCATTTAGTGTCCAAATAAATGAAAAATTAACAAAAAATTATTTTGTTTACATTGCTAATTTATCAAAATTCCTGGAGATAATCATGAAAAATCCAAATTCCTTGAGAAAATTAGGTATTTCCTGGAGCCCAGGAGATGATGCTAAATTCCTGGAGACTACAGGCTAATCCTGGAGACTTGGAGGCTCTGTAATACAGTACTTTCCATGTTAACGTAAAATATTGTAAATACTTCACGTTAAAGGCGTACACCTATTATCGTTTGCTTATTTTGAAATATACAAATATTAGGCTATGATCATTCTACTCAGAATCTTTTACCGCTAATTTTGAAACAATAGAACGCTACAAATGAGCAAAAAAATTATAAAAAGGATGGTAGCCTTAATTGTTGTAGTTTTTCAGTGAAAATGTTTTATTAAAGATGTATTGTCACTCAGAATAAATATTTTTTTGAAAAATTTTAGTTGAATAGGCCATTTTGTGTTTCCATTAAAATTATCAACTTTGACAAGAGAAATAGATAGAAGAAAAAAATTCTGGCTGAGATACAGACAGACTTCCAGTTTAAAATTTTTCAGTTGATTTTACATCTCATTAGTTTGAACACCGCGACGAAAGTTAAGCCCGATCGAGATCTAATTTCAATTGTCAAGTTATTAATTTTGATGTTACTTTAATATCAGCAAGGTAATTTCAAAATTAATGTTTATGGTTTGGTAATTTTTGTCAACATCATTTGATTTTTAACAACATCATATGTAATAAATGCAATACATACCTTTATTTGCATAGTTATGCAAGAGAGATAACGCCACCGATCGTATTGCACCAGTAGCACACGTGTATGTAAATAAATGACTTAGTAACCAAAAGAATACCTTCAAAACAACTTGTGTATCTAAATATCATGTGAAGTCTGTCCACATCAAAAAATCAAATATTCATGAGGCAGTGTTTTAATATTATAATTTTGTAATATTATTATATAAGTTATATACAGTATATTATAATTTAAACTTAAGCCGATCTACTTCGTTAGAATGACACAAAAAGTTGCTGAACTTTCGACGTACAGATGCGATATTGTGAAACGATGCAGTGACCAATGAGGTTTTATTAGTGTAAAACCTCCTTGCAGTGACTAAAAGTTTTTTTTTTACAAGAAGGCTGGAGAACTTCGTGTTGGATACCATCACAAGTAAGTCAAGTTTCAATGAAAGTAACAGTAAATGAAGGTCTCAATTCTACCATTACTTGTGTACCTACTAAATAATAACTAGATCTGAACTGGTCTTTATTACGCGTCAGGTGATCCGCTGATTACGCAAGGAATTTTTGGTGTAGCAAAAATGAGCAAAACACACTTTCAAGAAAAAGGAGTATTTCAGCTACAACAAAGGCCTACATATCTTTAGATGAAATTTGAGCACTGATAAACAAGCATTTAATATTTACACGAGGCCTTTTATAGCGTTATTGTTTTTATGAGGGTAATAATTCTTGTATCATCTACCTACAATGATATAAAAAAACTTATAAAATATAAAATCGACCGATAAATTACAGACATAACCTCGAATTTAGAAAAATATAGTTTAAAAACCATTTTTTTAAATTCAAATGTCAATATAATGACGTCACAATGTTCAATCATAATCATATCTACAAATTATAGGCTTTCAGAATATGGACTAAAATTCCGATGTCACCAATGAGGTCACTAATGTTCTGTTATTAATTAAAGGTATGCATAATTTTGACACATTGTTTATGTATTTTAGAGAAACACACATACGAGTTCCTATTCCCGCGTACCGCACTGCTATTTGCTCTAAAATGACTGAAAAGAAATATAAAGTTGTTTATCTTAATGGTTTCAAATTTAGTAGGCAGTTTGACAGTGATGTGTTTTGGACTTATGCCGGTTGGTAAGTCTGTTGGCGATCGGTCCGTTTTTCGATCCGTTGTCTAAAATAGTTTACGTTTGGCATTTTCTCGATGTTTTTCGTCATATCACAGGTCGATTGGTCTGTCTGTCGGTCCACTTTGTGGTCGACTTCTAATAGTTAACATGCTATTTTTTATGATTTCTGTTACTTGTTAGTCATTACTATTTTGTTTCAAATTTAGCAGACCGTTTCGGTGATGGAGTTGCTGATTCAATTATGTTATCAGTCAGTCAGTTCGTCAGTCAAATATTTTTGCGTGTAAGAAGACATGTCAACAATTTGGGGTAACAAGACGCGTCAAAAATTTGAAGTAACAAGACGCGTTAATAATTTGGGGGCAACAAAACGCGTCAACCATTTGAGGTAACAAGACGCGTCAATTGGGAGGTAACAAGACGCGTCAACAATTTGGAGATAACAAGACACGTCAACGATTTGGGGTAACAAGACGCGTCAACAATTTGAAGTAACAAGACGCGTAAACCGTTTGGGTAACAAGACGCGTCAATCATTTTGTGTAACAAGACGCGTCAACGATGTCAACGATTTTGGGTAAAAAGACGTGTCAACAATTTGAAATAAAAAGTCGCGTCAACCATTTGGGTAACAAGACGCGTCAGCAAATTGGGGTAACAAGACGCATAAAAAATTTGGGGTAACAAGACGCGTAAACAATTTGTGGTAACAAGACGCGTCAACCGGTAACAAGACGGGTCAACCAGAGTAGCGAAACACGTCAACCATTTGTGTTAACAAGATGCGTCAACGAATTGGGGTAACAAGACGCTTCAACTATTATGAGGATGAATAAGGTTTATGATTATGATTATTATTATAATGTACCACAGTAATATATCCTTTTTCAGAAGTATTAGGCATAATCGGATATATCGATCTTATGAGAACGTGTTTTCAACTGGATTTATCACTTTGTTATTTTTATCTTGGGCTATATGGAGTTCTATACCCACCCGTCTCATTAAAAAATTAAGTAGCCTAAGTAAATAATGGATGTTTTTTCTGATAGAAAAGTTTAAGGACGCTTGATTGTTTTAAAACAATGTATTCTTGAAAAAAAAACCACTACGGGTTTGAATAACATTACAGTTACAAGTCAAGCATTTTACACACTCGCCCAACTTCCGCTAGACAACAGAAATAACGAAACCGAGGGCGCTGCATGTTAAAAATTATGTGTACTGTCCTGAAGGAGAATTGAGGTGGTCATACTTAAATTTATTTGCAGATTACAAGTCAAACGTTTTACCCATTCGGCTTTCTATCGCTTGATAACAAAGCTGAGGTTTAAAAAAAATAATTTAAACAAGAGTGGCAGCTCACCACTGGTCCCCACTTTCTCTGCAATTATGGGTGTAAAGCCTCCATTAATTACTTTACCATTACAAGTAGGACACGTCGCATTAACTTTAAGATATTTTTGTAGTTTGAAAAAGAAAATTACATTAAAAAACATTTCAGTTACTTAGAATGTTTATTCGTGCAAACTGATATATTTTTAAAATTACAAAAAATAATATATTTTAAATTGAAAAAAAATTTAAAAATTAAAAATATGTTCTATCGTAACGGAAATCGAACTTACGACCTCCGCTGTGTGTTAGAGTGCGTTAAGGCAATTGATGTTTATAGACAATTGTACAGTACCGTACTTGGTGAAACGCGTTTTTTTTTTTTTTTTTTTTTTTTTTGCAGGTCTTGCGAACACCCTGGGGTGTAACTTTTTAAAAAAAATGGCGATGAGCGTTTGTTGGAAATGATCTTTAAATGTGTACAAAATTGTATGCAAGTCCGTTCAAAACTGATGACGCTGGATGCTTTTAAAATTGTGGTCGCATCAACACCCCAACAACATCAACAACAACAGGAACAGGTTTAAGGTCGGGGCTAATCAAAATTCGAGAACGTTTTTTCAGGTACAATACCTTTCTAAACACCGTTATATTTAGTGGTAAACAGAATGTTTGCTTTTGGATTCAGTTTCTCTTGAAGATCCATCAAATTTAGCAAACCGTCAAAGTTGAATTGATTTCTTTCGAGAATGTTTCTGTCCCTCAGCACGAAAGAAGTAAGAAAGTCAATACCCTCAGCCACACTGTTGCGCTGTTTATTTTACCGTATCATTACACAACCGACCAATCGTGTGACAGCTTCTTGCTGACTAACAACAGAGCGAACGAGAGTAACCCACCCCCTGATTGGCAGAACTACACGGGTGGTTTTTAAGCCGACAGCCGATTCGTCAAAACTCATTAAAAATACGATCTTCAAGTTGTCACCGGTAGGTGACAAACCTACTGAATCAAATATTGCAGATTAAAATTTAAAAGTATCTTGATATGACTCTCATCTTCTATCTATTATCAGACAGTGACATACTTAGTAGCATTTTACTAAGTACTTATATACAGATCATAGTTGGTATTTCTAAAAACTTACAGTATTTTAATATAGTTGCTGAATTTACTGAATTATATACGTATTTCTAAGACATGAGGAACGTATGTAACATTTTAAAGAAGTTATTAATTTGAATCTTATAAAACAAAACTACTGTTATTGTTTATCCTCAAAACATTTCAATTTGGCACATAAAATGAAGGCAAAACCACTCGATGTTTCTGCCTCTAGGCTTCAACCGCGAAAACATTTAAGAACCCCGAAATGTGCCCGTTGCCGAAACCATGGCGTTGTTTCCTGCCTCAAGGGCCACAAACGTTTTTGCCGATGGCGCGATTGCCAGTGTGCAAATTGTCTGTTAGTGGTGGAACGCCAGAGGGTTATGGCTGCCCAGGTAGCCCTTAGGAGACAACAAGCTACTTCACCAGAAAAAGACACTAAACTTGGAAAGACTGACAAAGCATACACAGTGGGCCTGACTCGAAGAACTCACAAGACGCTATCAAGAAGTGCAGTTTTGAGTAAAGATGTTTTACAAGGTAAGTTACGCAATTTGTTTTTAAGTTTTTGTTTAAGATAAAACAAAAATAATATAAGCACCCATAATAAGTTGAAATTGCTGATTTATAGAAATAGGTTATATATTTAAATTTTTCTATATATTGTATATACTGTAGAAGAATAACTATAGTAAAATAGGTACAGTTGCTTGTTTGGTAGATAGGAAGATCGGTAGGTAGATAGGTAGGCAGACGTGGATATTATGAAGGACTTACTGAAATTAAATGTGAAGTTAGGAGACATTTATTTAATCAGAATAATAATAAAAAAACAGTCAAAGATAACAGTAGGCTACAGAGTACTGGGAATGTAAAAAAAATGGATCCAGGAGAACACTGTGGCTGAACTTTTTCTAGCATAAGGGCCATCCAAGGAAATATCAATAAGAGTGATATAGTGAAAGATAGTGAAAGATAGTAATTTGTTAAAATATATTGAAATAAAGGTTATTCTGATCAGTTAACAGTTAAATTAATTTAGCTGTTCCCTGTTCTGATCGAGTGAAAATCCAATGAAAAACAAGCGTAACAGTACAACGTATCAACAAATTAAAATTTAAATTAGTTAAAAATTCAAGTAAATTTCAACATGGTATAGGAAGAGTCACCTTAGAAGATATTCGACAGATTAACTTGATATTGTCATTTGGAAGATCTGGATGTTTTTGTACTGTGAGTGCTGATTCCAGTATTACATGGTGGTGTTAAAGATCAATATGAATATATCAAGCAAAATATTTCATTAAATGTATAATTCATGTTGTGATAAGATTAAGTTATGCTGCTTCCTATTGTAATTAAGTATGTATTGTCAAAGGAACATTTATTTTTTTTTTAAATCTTATTTTGAAGACCAAACCCTAGAAATTAGGTTATACACGAATATTTAACACTGGTTTTGCAATTTTATATGTTAAAAAATGCCAGCAACTTCTTAGTGATTTTTTTTTCACCGTACTACTTTTTATTTGGTGGATGTTACTTAGATATGAGCAAGTCAGTTTCAAATTACTGTTGATGACTTGTTGGTATTTTTTAAACAGCACTACAGCATCCTTAATATAATTGGAGACATAATGCTTAAAGTGCAGTTATGCTTATCAAAAATTGCTACCGTATATGAAACTTTCTACGTGCCGAATTTAGACGATAGCCCCAATTATGAAATTTGGCTAACTGAGATATAGTTTCGTAGACAATATATCACAGTTTCATTTCCGAGAAAAGCAGCACTGTATGCAAAATGGTAAACCTTGAATTGAAACAACAATTTTAATACTGTATTGCTTTTTGCTGTTTAGATCTATCGTTAATAAATAGAGAGCCGTTTGATACGGTAACATTTAGGCCTTACTGACTTTGTGTTTCTAGAATTTTACAATATAAATGCAAACAATCTGTCATTCTCAGTAAGAATGAAGTAAGTTAAATTTTCACTTTTTCTACATTTTATAACAGCCATATTTTGAAAATAAGAAAAACAATATTTCGCTTCACCAAATTACTAGCATCTTACACAAAACGCCCTCTTTGTAATCTACAGAACCTGTATTTCCAGTGTAGTAGGAGTTATTTATGTGATATTAACTAATATTCCATTTACTGTCTATGATATTTTACCTATTTACTTACCTCTTAGAATAGAGTATAGGCATGCTTAAAAACAATAATACAAAAGTAGTAAAGTCAGCCCCTTTATTAAGGTAGTTTAAGTGTAGCTAAGTCTGTCCTGAGTATGACATTAAACTACTTCCTGTCGA
>JAOTQE010060659.1:0-18706 GCA_025631205.1 Nesometra sesokonis | reverse complement strand
CAAAAATAGTGAAAGAGTAAGATTGACTGGAAAATAGTGAGACTTCTGCCAAAATAGTGAGACTTGGGAGCTCTGCTTTGAACCTGTTTTGGTTTTACACAAAATCATTTCTCTGTTTTGGACTATCTGTATGATCAGAGATGCTCAAATGACTTGAAATGAGAGGGTGCGAATGAGGGTAAAACGAGCATACATCCCAATTTCACGTGATTTTCAGAGTTTCCTTGCATTTTTGGTATGGGTCTGAGTGTACCATAGTATTCATATTTATTAAAGTAATACAGCATATTTTTTTAACAGAGCATGGAGATTGTTGATGTCTGGACTGGCGTGTCAAATCAACATCAGAAGTGGCTTGCACGCGGTAATTTGAATATCAGAATACGCGACGTCGACGGTGTATTCCCGGAACTCAGTGGCTCAGTAACGCCTCGGCTTTCGTGTGATAGTAAGTAACTTAACTCCCCATTCACCAGTACCATAGGCTTGTATCTTTCGATACGAGTAGGGGATTTACACCGTGGACTGGTTTCCACACGACCCATGTCGTGCTAGACGAACGCCAATACAATCCATGGTTCACAGACTTGACTCGAGTAGGAAATCATTGAATGTTTAACATAGTCTGGTGCTTCTTGAAATCGAAAAGGCTCCTAAGTTGTCTGCTAAACATCATAGTCAATTTTGAAAAACGATAAAGCAAATAAAAAGCTTGATGGAGTGTTTTTTAGTACTGTAATGTCTCAATGTGCTTGATGTTCGCTATATGTAGCAATTGAGTATTCAGCAATTGACTGGCAATTTACCTTCTGCGCATACCCAGATGCATTTAAGCATGCGCAGAATATCTGTTACAATCTATTTCTTTAGTTGTGAAATGTAAAACTTCCTATTATTAAGAATAATGATTTATCCCTAAGCATAAAGCAGTTTATTGTTTTGATTAACCTCTTATTTTATTTAATATTATTTTAGTATATGATGTAGCCTTATTATGTAAATAAACTTTATTTTAATGTAGATGATTAAAATAATCAAAAGTATTAATTGATAATTGGCATTTGAGTCCTAACATAGAACATTTTGTTACGGTCATATTATGTTCAGATGTACTCGAGAATTATCGTCTTTTCACCCAGTTATTATACATCTTGGTTCATCCATTCGTGGGGGAAACTTTTTCTCCATGATTTGGTGCACTCAGATAAGCTTATGAACGATTTGAATGTCATTTTCTTTAATTTTTATTCAGCCCTTCAATCTGTTCTTTCTGGTGGCGAAGCCATTGACCGACCAAAGGTAACCGGGGCTAGCGGTTCGGCTATTTTGCACATCGACAACGAAGGCAATATCAACTACCGAGTAAGTCCTAGAATCTGAATTAATTCAATTACATTTTAATAACGCTCTTTCTAGTATAATAAAGCGCTGAACTTCACAATCACAACTCCATCCAAATGAACAAGAGCTCGGAACATATTAATGACCATAAAATCAAATAAAAATGAGTGAATAAGAAGGAAGGAATATAATTCATAAGTTTAACAATTTCAAGTTATTATTGGGAGTTTATTATTTGATAATTAATTAATTTGTTAATTATTTTACTGATGACATAATCAACGTCGAAATATTGAATCCTATCATGACATTTGGAGTATACATTGGGCTATACTTTCCTATTTATTTAATGACACCATACACAGAAGATAATTATAACATTTCGATAATTTCCATTGTCTTACACTAATGTGACTTATGTTATGAAATGTTTTAAATAATACCGTAGCTGTTTTTCCTTTAATTAACTACTTTTTGTTAAATGTTTTTAGACAATTCGTCGTTAATTATAACAATATAACTAACCGATTAACTTACTATCTATCTAGGTCCAAGTTACAGGTTTACAGACTGACGTCATAGGATTAACGTTAGAAGGCAAAGTTCGGCGAAACCGACGGAAAGTTATCGCTGATCTGTTTGGAAACTACGAAAATGGAGTTGTAAGTAGACATTATATTAACAGCAGTATTTGAAGTGTAATCGTTGTTTGCATTGTCGCCACCGACATCACGCTATTCATCAGTGGTCATTTACACCACAAAAGGCACAAACTTTCACGCGCGCGTATATATAGGCGCGTGAAGAGACGCAAAACGCGCGCGTGCAGTGAATAATATGAGAACACCTGTGAGTTATGTACTAGCCGGTCTGTGCACCTTAAATTGCTGGTAAACGGAATGCAATGGTAAGGGTTTAGACTAGGTTTATGGTAATGTTCTGTTTTAGGTTTTCTTTTGCGTCTTAGAGACTGTAGTGGACTTATGCACCCATGAAAACTTTATTTTTTAATTTCAAGATATATAATGATAGGAAATATATGCAATTAAATCTGAAGCAACTTACTCTAATACCGAGCGCATAGGGGCTTTTTGCATTATGCTCTATAAAAATCTAACTATTATTAACTATTATAAGTTGTTTTTACGCGCAGTTTTCCGACAGTTTGTGTCTCTTTGTGTAACTGACGATATTTTTAATTTCTACCGGTATGCTTTGCATTTTTTGGTACAAAGGCATGTTAAATTTTGTAGGTATTGCTTTGTGCTTCTTATGTTCAATACGTAATGTATATAAAATACAATATTTCAGGCAGAAGGAACGTATACGAAGCCAAATGCCAAGGAGATCCAACTTCTCCTCAAGAATAGCCTGTTCATCAACGTTGCAACAGAAGCCTACGAGAAGTCTGAGCTACGTGGACGAATCACTGCATTACCATATCGTGGACACATCACACGACATGCAGGTAACCATCAATAATCATTTATTTTCGTTTAGAAAATGGAACCAGAAATATCCCTCATCAATCATACAATGCACATACCAACGTTTCCGACGTAGATACAGTAATATAAAATGTATTTACATATAAATATACTATTGCATTACACGTGCTTAACTTCAAATTATGAAGCCGGATATTACAGAATCTTGGCGGAAAATTAAAACCACAATCGAAAGTTTTGCTCGATTGATTTATTTAAAATGATACGCCTACTATATTATACCATAATGGGTAATCCTAAATCCTTGGCCTTTTTGGAAGGGGTACAAATTTTACATGCGGTTTAGTACATTTATATTTTAGGCGCCATACATGGGTTTGACCCTGGGGTGTATTTTGAACTCCAAATTTAGTTGCATGATTATGCAATCCTATCAGTCGGTGGATCAAGGGTTTTGGTTGCTAGTATAGTAACTATGCTCTACTTGCGTACGAGTGGCATACTGTACCACTCGCACGCTACGTAGCGTGCGAGTGGTATACTCACACGCTATAACTTTAAAGTATAAGGCGCTATATAAATCAAACTACCTTATATTACATTATTTTGTATACTACGTGCGAGTTGTATGCCGAGCGGTAAAAAACAAAAGCATGGGTTGGCCCGCTCACACCATGGTTCTGGTGATAGAACAACTCTTCTAGGATAAGGACTATTGACTATAAACCGTAGTTCCAGTGTACACATACAGCTTCGTACACTTTAAATGACCCAGTGCAATACATCTTTCGAGACGAGTAGGGGTTATACGGCCGTCTGGATTCGACTGATCACCAAATGAGACCCATCCAGGTGACAAGTCCGATGTGTGAGTTTCGTCTCGTGACACCAGGAAAGGTGTAAACGGTTATGCGCGCGTACAAAAAAGCCCATTGAGACGCAAAACGCGCGCGTGCACTGAGAAACAAATAGGAGTGTTCACAGTCTGTGTTTCTTCGTGGTGTCACCGACGATTTGGCAAGCAAAAAACAAAACTGAGGGGACGATTTGCCACTGTATCTCGTGAAACTCACTAGACATGTACGGTAACTGATTACCATCATCAAGCGCGGATCCAAGGGGGCCCAACGGACCCTGGCCCCCCTTTTGAAACCAAAAGATGTATTTTTTTGCACAATTTTGAATAAAATGGGCAACCACGCCCACCCAGATCTGGAAGTGCCCTCCCCCCTTTCGGTGGATCCTGGATCCGCCCCTGATCATCCCATTTTTTCTAGGTCTAAGATGTATTAATAACAAAAAATACCGTAATTATATTATATTATATTATGTAATAGTTAAGATTATGAAAGATATGTTTATTTTTTTTCTAGGCCTACCAATTCCGTTGTCCGGGAGGAATCTTGACCCACCACAGGTCACTGGCGCTGCAGGTCAAGCGTGGTTGTCCATAGACAGGGAATGTGATCTTCACTATGAGATTACAACTGTAGGACTAAACACTGGTAGTGGAGGAAATAACCACGCTTATGCAAAACTATTGATTTATGACGAAAACGAACAACCCGTATATAAGCTACTGAGCGCTTTCCGAGATGGCATGGTAAGTTCTACTCTATATCTTCGATCACATTGAAATATGGCCGGTTCAGTCATCCGGATCAACCTTATGGCTAGGTCTTTGGATTGCATCTAAACATTTTCAAGCACGGGATGTGTATCAATATGAATGTTATGGTGTGTCTAGACTATCAACTTTTCTTTGACAAAAACTTTGATATACCCATATTTGGTAATTACACATTGCCATATGTGGTTATGATGCAATGTCGTCATGACCATATATAGGCATATCAAAGTTTTTTGTCAAAGAAAATTTGATAGTCTGGACTGAGCTTTAAGTTGTCAATTTGCTACTCATTATATTCCATCCTCTCTTAATAACAGGCTTTAGCTGTTTGCTAATTGAAATTTTAGTTCATATCGAGAAAACTAGTGATAGCCAGTGATTTCCTTGATCTAGCCCTAACTATGCGTTCATATCGATAATTATGGCGCTACTTTTATCTGAATGTTTGATCCAACCAAAGTTTAAGGTGAACACAGCTTATGACTATGGTCCTGGATAGACGGATGCAATATTTAGTGGCGGCCCAAATACGTTACATTTCCATTAATGGACCTTTCTACCTGAAATCATATTGAAAGGAAATTAATTTTGTTTTTATAATCATTTGTGATCACCATGTGTGGATTAACATAATGTTAATTCCATAATGGTTCGTACCAAAAGTGGTAAAGGATCTGGGGATTTTTGACACCTGCGTCTAAGCGTCAAATGGAACTTCCCCTGATGTCTTAGTCACCAATTTTAAAATATTTCATATGAGTCAATGGTTGGTGACGCAACGACGGAACTGCAGTAAAGATAATGATATTTGACGAGTTGATTGATGGATGAAGCTGTAGTCTATAGGAGGCGCCCTACAATCAAGGACTTAGCGCTTTTCTTCTTTACCACGTGGTCCATTCATTAATATGAAATTAAAAAAATATGTTGTAATAATCATTTGTCAGCGTTGATTCATTTTAATATTGTATTATGCCACTGAAATATTAAACAGAAAGGGGATTGGAGCCAGCTTTAATTATTAATTCGGCGTCCTGTCTATTTACAAACATCTTTTATCATATTGAAGAGATTCCCCCAGGAACGAATAAGTTGATATATTCTGCGCTTGTCTTTTAGGCTGTCGGGACAGCTGATGACGTTGATGAAGATTTCTTACTTGATATGAATGAAGGAACAGCATACCTATTAATAACAACTAAGCAGCACCAGAACGGCGAAATAAGAGGCCAGGTAGGTTCTACTACTAATTTACATACACGTGTCAGAAGTTGTCAAATCCTATCAGAAATGGCGTTTTTTAAGTGTGCGTTAGCGTTTTTTCAAAGGGCATTACTTTAAGCAAAGCACATATTATTTTAAAGCATGTGATTTCCATCTAAGTCCCTTTTCAAGTTTGTGATTTCATTTAAACGCGTTTTAACACGTGTAATTTCCTCTAAATGCGTTTCAAAGCGTGTGATTTTATCTAAATGGGTTTTTCTTCAAAACGCATGGTCTTCATATGAACGAATTTACAAAAGTGTGTGATTTTTAACAAACGCACTTGTTGAGTATTCTCTCGATTTAGTTATTACAATCATGAACCCAGTAGTTGTTAGATTGTGTGGTGCTGTGACATTTCACTAATCTCAGCTGCCAATACAGTATACAGTATTGTCATGTTCCAACTTATGGTATAATTAATACATCAAGTTTGTTAAAACAGGAATTAATTGTTCTTGACAAGTCAATCATTGTGGCAGAGCCAAGACAAATGAGAAATAAGTCACAAATGCTAGTTTTCCACAATAGGCAATAATTTAAAAATTGTCATTTTTTAAAAATTTATTTAAAAAATTACAGTTCATACATTCAACCTTCATACTGCCTTTACAATTTTCAGATATACGATCAAAAATGTTTTAAAATGCAATTTAAAATGACCTTGCTTAGTCAATGTATAACGGATAAACAATTTGCAAATGCAGTTTTCTCAAAACTTACATTTTGAATGTTCGAACTTCGATTGTCCATAACTTCGCAAGGAATCATCATATGAAACTTGGTTTTTTGCATGTCAAAGATAATAATGTTTAGTTTTAGAATCCATAAAAACTCAATTTTCCGATTTATATCTCATTTGGCTTGGCTCTGCCACTCTGTGAATTTCATTACAAGAATTACAAGAGGGATAGGGTGTTCCCGTCATAAAACAGCAACTGTGACATTCAGAACCTGATTGAATCCAACCTTCGTTTCAACTTTAACAGGCACACGAAAAAATCTGAATTGTAGTTAACAGTAGTGTTATCTGGCGGCTTTAATTCAATTACAGTTAATAGAAATTCAATTCAAGTTAACTGCAATGTAATTAAACTCAATATCAATGCATTATAATTGAAGTTAACTTTAATTACAGTTAACTGTATATGAATTGCAATTGGATACAGTTAACTCAATTTCAATAAGCAATTTCACGGTTTTAACTGCGCATGTGCAGATTAAGGTCAGGTCATGGAACGACGCGCGACAATTATATTTCTTTTACAATAAGCTGCGCGTCCTTTTATGACTTGACCTTAATCATGTACATGCGCAGTTTAAACCGTGAATGGCTTATTGAACTGCGGTTAGCTACGACTGAATTTCAGTTAACTTTGATGCAATTCAATAAAATCTCAAATGAAGTTAACTGCAATCCAATTCAAATTAATTGTAATTCAATGCAAGTTAACTATTGGAAAGCCATTTTATCAATATCTACTGTAATTCAAATCATTTTAACTGCAGTCAAACCAAGTTAACTGTAATTACGTAACTGTAATGAATTGCAATTTAAGTTAGGCCTAACTTGAATTAATGATAAAACGGCTTTCTATATGAATGCCATACTAGATATTTTATCGAAGTCTTTAAAACGCGTTCACTTGTCTCCTCCAGAAACTGTAACATTTTACATACATGCATAATCGTTATTTTTATTTTTAGATTCTGCTGCCGAATAGTTGTAACGGTAATACAGGCAGCAATAGCATTTACCCATCATCATATGACGTCATCGGTGTTAGTCCCGAGACAGATCCAAACTCGTGTTTATTCGAAGAGAAATGGCGAGCAGATAACTCACTCTTCTCGCCTAATTATGATCGAACGTGCACAACATGCACATGTCGGGTAAGCCTGTTACCAAAGATCTTATAATGTAAAGATAGCGCGCTGGCCGATTTTCGCATTGAATTTCTGTTATGATGGTGTACGCCACCTACGTTCAATTTTACTCCAAATTTGTAGGGGGCGCTATAAAATGTTTGTTTTTATTCTCGTTTTTATAATAGTTATTTATTTAAAATAATCATTACTTGGATTTATTTTCCAAAGGGATGATGCTGAATTTTATATAGATATTAATATTACATCATTAGTATTTAAATAAATTCGTCTGTTATCAAATCAAATCATTTTTTATTCGCAATAGTTTCTACCCGCGCGTTAGTTACTCCTTATTTTGTAGCGGGCGTAATTCCATGGCATTACGCACCGGAATAAGCCAGCGCGCTATCTTTAAATTGTAAGATCTTTGCTGTTACTTTATTAAATAATAGAGGGTTATATCAGGTTTTATGTTTTAATGTGGGTACAGCAGGGGAGGATCCAGGATCCGCCGAAAGTGGCGGCGCACTTTTCCAGGGCCGGGTTTGATTATAGACAAGCCAAAAAAATCGTTATTTTCCAATTTCTACTGCTCTGGTACCCTGGATATGCCCAAATTTATGTCTATTTTTATTTCTGGGGTCAATTTTAGACCCGCCGCTCCTAATATAAGAGGGGGCGCAACTAAGCTTTGAAGATAATAGGGAAGGGGGCGTCGGCTTCCTCCACCCTTAAATCAGCGCCTGGTAGAGTAGTTGATTTTAGACCGATCAGCATGGTTGCTCTAAAATGTCAGCGCCGAATGTGCTCTGTTGTTGACAGTTTAGAGTTATAACACAATAAACAAAAAACGTCGAAAATGAATATAACAAACTTCAAACTAATAATCATTGGCTAGAATCATCACTTAAAATTATGTTTTCAACATTATTAAATGTAGGCCCTATAATGTACTTAATGGTACAGCAATTATTTACATTTCCAAATGTCGTACTAAATATGTTTATGCTTAGGGATGCTAACTTACACACCACAGCTTAGGCCTGTACATGTAATTTTAAAATTTGTAATTATTTTAAAAACTGGATAAGTAAATAAGATACACTATCAAACCAAGGAAAAAACAAAGAAGAATAGAGAGGAATAATTGTATCGTAATTCTATAAAAACATGATTAACCGGAATACAATGTAAAGTTTGTTTAATTTTTTTAATTTTTAGAAGCGGACAGTAATATGCGATCGTGTCGTCTGTCCAGTTGTGAGTTGTCAGTCACCCGAAACACGACCTGGTGAATGTTGTCCTGTGTGTCCACCACCGGAACAAGGTTTGTGATTTTTGTTATTGCGTTTTCTTTTTGCAATAATGCTGCTTTGAACTTATGCAATAACATTGGCATCGTCTGCTATCTTTTCTCTACACTTTACTTCCAACCTTTATAAGACGTATGTTACAAGAAAGGTTGAGAAAATTTTAAGCCAGCATCTGGAACCTACCCTATAGACAAGGGCGGCGGAACGTTTTTGAATTAGGGGGGACAAAGTTAAAGTTATCAAATTCGCTCGGGTACCCCCAAGTCCAAATTTCGTGCTTTCCTGGCTGGTTCCTAAAGGTGGTTTTCACGCCCACAATATTCATATTTTACCATAGTTTTGGAGTTGTGAATTGTGAATTTTGTTGTTGGAGTCCCATTTCAGGGGGGACGATCCCCCCTGAGTTGTCACTGGGGGGGGGACGCGTCTTCCGCCGCCCATGCCTATAGATGACTTCCCTCTTAGACTAAAAAATCTATCCACATCGTGGTGTCTCAATATGTGTAGTAGAACTTGAAAATTCATTTGCATCAATGTTTAAACTACAAAAGAACTTCATCAGATTTCTGGTAATGAATTTATAATGCGTGATTTTTCTCTTTTTTTACAAGTTTCTTTGCTTGCTTTAATTTCCAGATTCTTCAACTGAGTCGCCTCGTGGATTATTTGACAACAACGCAGATAATTGTAAGCATGCTTTCTTTACATTATTTTTTGTATAGGAATGTTCTACAATGAAACAATCTTCGCATGTGTGACAAAAATATCTTAATAAATTCTTAATTTCCAATAATTTATTTTTTACTAATTAATGATATGAACTTTCAAGGAATTTCGAGCAGTTCGATTGTAATTTCCAATCACGATTTTTTATATTTAAGTTTTGGATACAAATATTTCATATCTTGAACCAGAGATAAATGAGTATCGGGAATTAGCAAATGACAATAATAGGCCTGTATTAATTTAAAGCTGTGGAAAATTCACGTGATTTGAATACGTTTACTGCAATGAACTGAGGTATTAACATCATTAGCCTAAAAAAAATTCAAATACCCAAGCCTGACCGTCCCAATATTTTGAAACTCACAGTCGCCGTTTTTCTGTTTTACTTTCATGTGTGTCCTGACATTTTGGAAAATATATCAAATTATATAGAAAATTGTAAAAAATACATAAGTTTGTCTTTAAAATAGTGCATACTGCAGAAATCTAATTGCAATTGCAATCTAATTGCAGAAAATACAGTAATCGGCCCTACTAAAAAAATCGTGACCGACAAAATTACATTTTGTTAGGCAATCTTATGAAAGTTATTAACTAACATATTTTTTTTATCAATAGCTTGTTACTTCGAAGGAGATCAACGATACCACTCTGTTGGAAGTACTTGGCACCCATACGTGCCACCGTTCGGTTACGTATTATGCGCAATTTGTACGTGTGAGGTAGGTCAAATCACATATTAAACTATATTAAATTTACTAATAAAACTAATTATCAACAGAAATATACAATCGGCAGAAACAATAAATGGTCAAATTTTTAGTATTTTGTTTATCTCAAAAACATACAGTTAAAAACATTAAACTTTCAACATACAGTAACCATTTTCAAATAATAATCAAGAAATGTGAAAAAAAAATTAATTTAAAATGTCTTTTCTTTTAGTTACAGTATAAACAATTTCGAAGTGCAGTTTTCACAAAACTTACATTCGAAATGTTCGAACTTTGATTGTTTATAACTTTGTAAGGAAACATCGTATGAAACTGATTTTTTTTGCATGCTAAATAATGTGTAGTTTCATAATTTGTGAATAACTCAAATGTATATTTTCACACTTGTGTCTCCTTTGGCTTTGCTCTGCCACAAATACGAAATGTATTGATACGGATTTACTCATCTATAGTTTTTTTTTTAGTTTGTATTACGCCATTTTTTTAAATTGTTGATAACACATCATTTTTACAGCAAGATTTATCAGTAAATTGTACAAGAATGCAGTGTCCCCCTCTTGACTGTGATCGCCCGATTAGACTCCATCCAGATGACTGTTGTCAGGTCTGTCCGTCAACAACCACTCCAGCACCAAGGTCTACAACATCGGCTCCAATACTCGCCGATGAGGTCGTACAAAGTAGGTTGTATAATAATTTTATGTACGACATATCTAACTCTATAAAAAAAAACACCCTTATAATCTAACTTTGCATAATTGCATGTTTACTACAGTTTATCTACGTGTGTATCACTGTTTATATATCAAGGCCAGTTTATTATTTAACATCAACGAAACGCTTTTATCTAGGTTAAATTCATTATTAAAAACAAAAGTCCCATTATTTTGTTTCGTTTCGTTTATTTGAATTTTTCACACAATGAAAAAAATGCAATATACAATACTGTAGTACACGCAGTGCCATACAATTGCGTGGATGGGGGTCACTGTAAGCTCATAGAGCTTTAAGTCATGACCCCCACATGAAAGATAAAATCATTGTACTGTCAAAGAACGTCATATGAAAAACTAAATATTCATAAATGCAAATATATACTGAACATAGTAAACATAATTAACAAGTACTCAAAATGAATTATTGGGATATAAAGATAACAAAAATAGACCAGGCTGATTAACTATGTAGAAACTGGAGTAAAGCAATTTTTAGAAAGTTATTTTTAGAAAGTTAGGCCTATATACCATATGCAGACACCAGAGACCTCTTGTAATTAGATTTAAAACTAAAGATTGAAGGTTTATTTTTTTAATTCGACTGGAATGGTACTCCAAAGCTTCGGACTAGAATAAAAACTGTTTGCCATCTGTTCAAAATATACTTTGATTTTTCTTATAGGTTGTTCGTTTGGCGATTTGCTGTACAGGCACGGTGAAGAGTGGAACCCACATGTTTATCCGATAGGTATAATGCCGTGTGTCACATGTCGTTGTAAGGTAAGCCTGATACATCTAATTTTCTTGTATATCTGTTACTGACTAACATATATCGAAGCATCCATATGGAAGGCAATCGCCGCCAAATATATAGCTACAAACATACCATAAAGAAACAACAGAAAGGTACTAAAAAGACAACAAATTCGTATAAAACATTAACAAACATAAAAATATTTGCACAAAAACTCGAGAATGCTGTACGTTTCTGCGAGTAACTTACTCTAGTTAACAGGTTTTACCAACATTCAGAAACTCCAGTGTGATTGTGACTTGATTTCCTCCTTCTATCCCGGTGTATTGCAGCGAGCGCCACCAATAGTATACTACTGATATGCTGATTGTGAGTGAAACCTTGTTCTTCTTGGTTTTCTGGTTTTAATTGAAGAAACCAATGAAATTCTGTCAGCAATTACAAATTTACGTGTTTTCAAAGTGACAATACCGTAATTAATTAGTATTGAGTCAATAGCTTTTACGTATTCAGTAATGGTTCAGTTTAATATAATTGTGTTAAAACTATGATACAACCCCAATGCGGTAGCCCTAGCCAATATCTTGAAATGTCAATTAACCTAATTATTTTGCTTAAGAATGATTAATATTGGAATAAAAATAGTGATTTAATATAATTTTGTTGAAACAATGGCAGAACTACATCTGATATATTTCTTGAAATATTAATGAAACTTTTTTTTAAATTATAGAATGGCCAACCGCAATGCAGAAAAGTTGAGTGCGATCCTCTAATTGGCTGTAAAAAGAGAAAGAAACAGTCAAGTGACGAATGCTGTCCTGTTTGTCTTGATCCAGAACCGACGGTGACACCATCTAGTCGTTCATCAAATAAAAAATCCCGTTCAAAAAATCAACGATCCAACAGATAAACAGTAGCCCTATTAAAAATGTGGTTCAACCACAGCAAAGAGGAAATACGTTATTCCGACCAACTGCGATTACTAAAGCGTTGCCTAGGAACAACATTACGCGGAAACAGTTGTGGTGACACGTGATTGGCGACGAGGCTAACACCATTAAGGGCTTGTAGTTAAACCTTTAAATTGCGCCATCATTATTATTTATTGGTTATAAAATACATAACTGTAGTTGTAGCAGTGACCGTAAAATCTATATGAAAATTGCTTTCCAAAAATGCATACAAATGTGCTTAGCTCTGGGCGCATGTGAAATGTCATAGTTACCAAGTAGGTTATGCGCAGCATATGGAATAGTATCAAATCCCCTTGTTGATAGTAGTGTTTACCCCGTATTGCAATTTTACAGGTTATTGGTAATTTCCTGAATATGTAATTGCTTGATGAATGTTATGTGTTCTTTCACGTCATAGAAACAAATACATTACGTCACTGCTTCAATTTTGTTTAAAAGGGAGCCGCCTATAGGTACAAGAGAAAACATTTTTGACGTTGGGGGCGAACTGTATGGCGGTATAAGATGATGTGGAATACACGACTACATTATGGTTTCAATTTTGTATTACTTGATTATGTAGCTATTCCGTCCTTATTTAAAGTTTTTAAATATTGTACATATTTCCCACGTTCAGTGTGGACTAGGTTATATTAAGAGTTATGTTGAGTTAACGAGTATAAATAAATTCCTTGATTTGTTATTATATAATAATTATAATATAAATGTATCTCATTTTCAAGTTATGTGCGTAGATTATTATACTATAGATAGATGGAATAAATTGTGGTCATTTTCCAAGGGCAGAATGTTTCTGAAGTGCAATCAATTACGTCTAGTAATCACGTGACCAAGTAAGAAGAAATCACGTGACCAATTTGAACTTCTGACGTAGAGGCTTAGAATAGTGTGGTCCTTGATGATTTTAAATGTTTTAATTGTTTTTAATTTATTTCACCACAATTTTTTTTATATACACGAATAGTTAAACTATGCCGATGTATTTGTATCGTACTTCGTCAAAATATAATTTATACAGGGTTGATATTAAGAACACAATAATACAATTTTTTAGATACTTATATTTGTTTCCGAATGGATTAGTGACATGATAACGCCTGTAATCCAATGCGATGTAAAATCTCCACAGAAATGCATAGAATTAGGACCATGTGACTGAAACAAGCTAAACTATAATGTTTTAACTCGTGTTATAGTAGATTCTTAATTTGTTTTGATGTAAAATAGCTATTTTAATCTATTTGTATATTGCTTCATAACAGATACAATGTGTCTGCTTGCTTCTAAATTATACTGATTATAAGCCATTCCCTAGAGATATATATTCCCATAGACTAGTAATTCCATCGCAGAAATCACTGAAATAAATTGATAGTTTACCATAACAATAATGCACAGAACTGGTACTAGGCCCTCCGAATACCAAAATGCATTCCGATTGTTAAGACAGGCAGACTAATTCAATTTGCTGTGTTTTCCTAATTACGCAGACCATTTTGTACCGTGCGTGATAAAGACTATATCTACATTGTAGACCTACTGTTATCTGTATACTTGAATAACGTTGGCATAATCTTAGTAAAGAAAATGAAACAGTACCCTGCGTTTGAATAGTAAAAATTAATAACAAAATAAATTAAAATAAAACTATAAAATAAGTTATAAATAAAATTAATTATTAATATTTCTGCGTACCTATATTACCTTACGAGCGAATGGAGGTTTTAATAGGGAGTTTTAGGTTTCACGACGTGCACTAGCAAGAACTGTACCAGGATATGAGGCTAGCTGATTGGTTAGTAAAATCCAGGGTAGTGTGCAGAGATGTATTGTAATTCCAAGAAACAATGTAATTCCACTGTTCCCTGCTATTTCCGAGTCAGATAAGCATGATATAAATTATGTGCATTGATTTTTTTAAAGTCAACCATGGAGGAAATAAATTAGATATAATAAAATCTAATTTATTTCCTCCATGGGTCAACCAACTTCACTTGGTCACTTTATCTGTAACTAGGCCTACCAAGCATTATGGTGTTCAAACACCACCGATACACTAACTTCATCCAAAATGAAAAATTATATGTATTCTGGTTACTATCACAATAACTTATCAACAGAATATCGGTTTGTTAAAATTGACCTATGTTCATAATTTGAAATTCTCTGATATGATTGATCTTTCTAAATAAACACATCCGCACAAAATCATTTTGTATAATTGTATGAAATTAAAAATGGCACAAAATAAAACAATCGACTACTGTACAAAAATGGTAACATTATACACAAATTTACTACAGACTCAATCATATGAAATCTCGGATATCAGAATAACAAAGACCTATTATGTCATGTTTTTCGCAATATATTTTTTAGCATGAGCACAAGTTACTTAAAAAGTCATTAGCATAATAATAGATCTCTACACGTTGTCTGGGTTTTACAGTGAAATCAGCTTTTCATTCCTGGTACAGTTATAGATCCTTGATAGTCCGCGTCTATGAAACATATGGCTGACACATGTCTGCTCGGTCGCTTATTGAGTAATATAGTGTGTCGACCTGAAAACATGTAGGCCTACGACGAGGTATCATATCAAATATGACCAAATCGTCAGGTGCTCTTTCCATGCTGCAATTTTCACTTCGTTTTGCACGCATTTGATTTGTTAGATTATTTAAAAAATAGAAACAAATTGTCAAACTTCTTTAAAAAGTGTCCCATTAATATACTATAGAGAATGATGACGTCACAGGTCACGTGAATCTGTGTGTGGGGAGGAGGTGCAAGCGGCAACAGCAAAGGTATAAAATATAAAGATATTGTATATTGTTTAATGCTATTGATATTTTGCTGCTGCTTGTAAGCAATTTTGTAAAAGAAACTAAATGTTTTGTCGTAATAAAAATAAAACAACTTATAACGTGAATTATTGGTGTTGCTACTTTCTTGTTTTTGTTTATAACGCATGAGGTTTAGTATATAGTATTTTTGGTTAGCGATACACTGGAACTGACACCACTGAAACGAAATGCTTGTGACAGAGTACTAATAAAGCTATGAAGGTTTAAAATAGTTGTCAAGCGAACACCCAAGGAGTTACTATACAGTACCGGTTGTGGATTCATTGGAACAACTACAGTAATACGATGAACCAATTTTCACAATCAATGAAGTAATTTATAATTGTACCAACTCGCAACAATCAACGAACCAACTCGCACAACCAATGACGATTGAACTCGCACAAAAACGTATGACACAAATAGAAGGAAGTTCGAAACTAAAATCATGAGCTTGGTTCATACTCAGAATTTAACGTGATATTCATTATCATGATATATGAACCCGTCAGGAAGCTATTAACATGATCTTCTTCATCATGTTAATGCTTGCTAATTTGTTCTTCTGAGCAAGATAATTATCGGTCTCTTGGAAAAATTGTCATGATAAATTAATTCATTAAATGTATTTAAACAATCAAGAACGGCACATTTATAATCATGATCTTGTTTTTTTTTTATGAACGCTTTTCAATTAACATGCTAAAAGAAGTCAAATAAGTCAAATTAAAGCACTTTAAAATAATAGATGAGCATGCTTATGGAAGAATGCACGTAACAGCAAACCGAAACAAAAACAACCAGCTCCCATCATATTGTTTCTCTCTGCTTCCACACCACAGGCAATTAGACTAAGCATAAATTATTTTACTTTTTTACTTATTTGGTAGGATTTGAAGATATAAGCTCATGTTTTCCTCCATTATTCTGGGTTCTGGTCGCTGATATGGGTTAAATGCGGCAGAGTAAAATCTAATAAGACATAAGTCGCTAATGCTAGTTTTCTTCCACAATAGGCAGAAATTTTAAAATGGTCATTTTTTTTCAAATTTTATTTTATTTCACAATATACAGTTTACACGTAAAACTTTCATACTACCTTATTAACAATTTTCCGATATATGATTAAAAAAAATCTTTTAAAATACAATGTAAAATGACTTTGCTTAGTCGATGGAATACTGATAAACAATTTCTAAATGCAGTTTTCTCAGAACTTACATTTTAAATTTTCAAAGCGAAGATTGTTCATATCTTCGCAAGGAAACATCGTATGAAACTAATTTGTTTTGCATCTTAAAAATAACAATGTGTAGTTTTATCTATAAAAACTCGAATTTTCTTATGTCTCATTTGGCTTGGCTCTACCACAGATTGATTTTGATGTATACACCATGTTTTTTTTTCAGGAGCCTCTTACACACATTCGGGTTAAGGGTATGGAGAACGGTCTTGGTAGACTGTTCAAATTGTTAACTACAGTACTCTGACAGAGAAAAAAAAAATCTCCTGCCGTCTTGAGCGAATGTAGGTTTTTCTATGTCGGGATAAACGAACCGCATTACTAACAAACTGCCTACTAATTTACATAGCAATTGTATTATGAAACTTGAAGAAATATTAAACGTAATGGAATTCGAAAGCAAAATGGACAGACGGACAAACCGATTGAACAACCACTAAACCAACTGACTGATCAACTGATATTTTGATAAAATGAATAATAACAGCCTGCTAAATTTCAGACCAATTTTTGTTCTTCTTCTAGTTGACATAGGCCTATTTAAAGACTTCGGCTATCATGGTGTGCCATATTGTCCTGTTGTTAGTTCTTCTCCACAGCTCCTCTTCCTGAAGTTGAGTTCCATTTTCCTCCAGCAATGTCGTCAAACTCAACATTCATGTAACTCTTCTTCTTCCCCTGCTTCTTCTTCCTTCAATTATTCCTGGCAATACCAAATTTTCCAGACCTTATTCTCTAATCACATGACCTAGTCATTGTCCTCATTCTCACATCTCTCACCAGCTTCTTATCTATTCCTGCTCTGCAGAACACTTCCTCATTGCTCAATTTGTCTGTCAAAGGTATTCTCATCATTTTTCTGATAATTTTTGTTAGAACTTAAAAAATAGAATTTTCAATTCAATGGAGATCGATCCCAAAATGGAACGAATGATAACCGACTAACCAAAGGGATAACCAAAGCAAAATACTAAGAAACTGCCTGAAAATTGATTATTTTAACCTGAAGATTATTGAATATTAAACTTAATGAAAACCGACCACAAACGGAACTGGAAGATCTAACGACTGATTAACATTGTGATGACCGATTCATTGAGATTTCGCAACTTTACAAAATACGAAAACGAAAACCGATACGTCATAAATTAACCAATGGGATAACCGAAACATATTACTAAATTTCTTGCTACCCTTTCAAATCTTATATCAATTGTGATAGAGATGGGTCGACATGCAAGGCCGAAACTTTTCCCAAATAATTAAAATATTATGCTTATGTGCAACTACAATTCTGGTGAGGTAGAAGACGAGTTGCACTTTCTAGTGTATACTGCACCGTATACTCCAACTATGGATTGAGCTATTTTCAAAAGTTAGAGAGGGTACATAATTTTGATAAATGAATAGGCCTATGATAAATATGTTACTCTTATGCGTAGTCAAGATTTTGACATAATAATACCACTCATTACATATACTAGTGATGTTTTTAAAACAAGGAAGGCCCTAAGAATTTAGTGTTTAATCTTAAATTCTATAAGTTTTATAGCTATATACAGGTTACTGTCAATATATGCATATTTATTCATTTTTCATATTTCAATGTAAGTGCATTGATTTTGTATGTTAATTTTATGATGATGTGTATTAATAAAGTTGATTTTGTATGTAGAATTTGGAAAAATAGAATATTGAACTTAATGGAAATTGATGAAAAATGTTAGTCACGATACCGACCGTCGATATGAAAAAAAACACGCCCAGCGTGCCCTTCGTGCCAATGGCTACGAGGATTGGGCTGTGGTCACCCCCCCCCCCCACTACACGAAAACCCACCACCAAG
>JAOTQE010060648.1:7381-18706 GCA_025631205.1 Nesometra sesokonis | reverse complement strand
ACTTTTCGTCGTAGTATTCTTGATGTTTAGTTTAGATTATCTACTTGTTTGTACTTTTTGTCTTTGTACATTTTTATTTTAACCATACTGTAAGTGGCGGATTTGTGTCTGCTGTTGTTTTAGTAATAAAATAAAATAAAAAAATAAAATAAATAAAATGTGGTTTTGCTTGCTAGGTGCCACAGCAAATGCAGCCAAGGAGCACATGTGTCCTTACTTCCTGCAAATCATGGAACCATTGAGAAGCTATCTACTAGCAACTGACATGGGTTCAGCATTAGTCTTGAAGATCCAGGCAGTTGGTATGTTAACAATTTAATTATTTTCCATTTGTTTTCTTTTTTGTGCTTTCATTGTAGTGACCTTTAAATATAACCATTGAATGTTAAATGTATCAACAAAAAAGCCTTTCACAGTGTTAAATTAGGCCTTTATGGTTTTAATTGAAAACTTCACATTTTCCAAAGAGAATGCCATTGTTTCAAATGGGGCAAAATGGTACACATTTATAAAACCATAACTTTTAACTCATGACAGAAGAGGCAGGAAATCAACAGTTGTTATCTTTAAAAGCGATTTCCTATACTGTACAAGGTATTTCATAGAACTAGAGAAAATTAATTTTCTCTAGTTCTACTAAACCTATAAAGGTAATTCCAATTATTACCTATAACTTCCACCTGAAATTACCTCTTTCAAAACCAGCACCCCTCAGACTGTCCATTTTATTCGGTTTCTGTAGTCTTTTTAAAGGGAGACAACTTCCATTATCCCAAAGGTCCACTAATAAACTTTTAGAATTTTTTTGGTGATCAGTTTTGTAAGAGCTAACAGTAATAACCACTAAGTTGTTATGTTTGATACTACAAAACTCTTTTTGTCACTACATCAATTAGTAATGTTAAAAGGTACGATTTGATTACAATTATTACTTCTTGCTTCAGATACGCTTGGTGTCTTGGCACGAACCATTGGAGCTGAGAACTTTACACCTCTCGTAGATGAGAGTATACGCTTAGGCTTGCAGTTGATTGATGAAGTTAATGACCCAGATTTAAGGCGATGCACGTAAGTATACAACTTAACCTTAATCCTAAGGAGTTGCACTATCCTTCCTTAATTTGTTAACCCTAAAATTTATATTTATATATATTTATATTTTGTGTCACATCCAACAGCAGTTTACTTACACTCACAGGATGAGATCTACACCAAGTCTCATTATGAGGCTTAGGGAGTGGCGTTGTTAAGTCATGGGAACCAACCTAGCATTCAGCCAGGTTTGAACCCAGGACCTCGGGATTGGAAGGCCAGCATGCTAACCACAAGCAACAGCGCCACTCAATGCTTAAAATTAAATAATGATAAATTTATTTGTTTATAACTTATTTAGCCAGAATGGCAATTCAGTGGAATACACCCTATTACAAATTAATCAGGTTATATACACTGCTTTCAAATGTTCCTGGAACAAAATGTTAAAGCACAAGAAATGTAAACTTATAAATTTACTCTTTAATTAGATGTTATATAAAGATAAGACCTTAATGAATCTGGAATAAGCCCACTCAATATTACAGTTGTTTCTACATAAATTAGTTTGACATTTTGAAACCAGGGTTTAACACGTTCCCCACACCACATCATTTGAATCAGCATCTTTGCTTCAATATATTGCAGGAAAACTTTCGTTACCAAATTCGCTGTATAACTCATTAGCTTATGTTTTTCGATTTTATATTTGGCGCCAAAGATTATTTTGAAAAATTATAATGAAACAAAGTTGACTGGGAGTAATGCCTATTAGCTAATTTATTTTTTTGTTTCACACCAATAGGTATGGTCTGTTTTTATTTTCTCTTACTAAGTCATTTTATTGTACACCAATAGGTATGGTCTGTTTGCTTCAATATCCACTGTAATCAAGGAAGGAATGGCACCACATTTAGAAGCAATTGTAAAGCTTATGATAGACTCTTTACAGTCAACAGAAGGAGTAGTGGTAAGTACATGGAACCAGTAATTTTGACACAACATGTATTGATTCATTACAGTCGACAGAAAGAGCAGTGGTAAATATATGGAATCAATAGGATTGACACAACAAATGTACCATGGACTCATTACAGTCAAGAGTTATGGAATGCATCAAAAGTGATACAAATAGTGAAATATACTTATATTTTTCCTTCTGCTTGTTATCTAGACTCACTTTAAGGAGGATGAGAATGAAATGTTGCAAGTGTTTGGTGAAGATGATGGTGAAGTGGATGAGGAGGAAGATATTAGCATAGAAGGAGAAGATGATGATGAAGACGAAGATATAGAAGGGTAATGTATAATAATTTGGATCCTGTTGGAAGCAAGTTTTTTTAACTTTTATGGGTTATCTTGGCATAATATCAATTTCTATTTTTTTTTCTCAAAAATAATACATGGTGTTCAACCAAATTGTTTTATAATATTTGTATTTTCAACCCTGTTGTATACACTGTATTTTTCTATGTACTGTATTTTGTTATATTTTATAATTTATGGCAAATAAAATAAAATGAAAAGTGAAATGAAATGTATTGATTTTGCACCAGTTTTATTAGAACACCATGGAAGTTCCAGGCACTATAACATTGGTTTTATGCCCTTAACTCAACTCACGTCAGTGACAGATCCATGTTTCAGCTAAATGTTAGGGGCGCAGTACTACCGATCAAGGTGGACGTTTTCACCGTTTTCAATTAGGCAAGCTGTACAAATTTACTATGCTAATTTAGATTCATGTATGGAGTTTTAAACATTAATATTTGATCTTATTGTTAATAGGTATAGTGTTGAAAATGCATATCTAGAAGAAAAAGAAGACACATGCAATGCACTGGGAGAAATAGCAGATAACAGTAGGTAAGTAAATTCAGTGTTAGCAAAATGTTTATTGTATATGATTCATGTTGTATTGATTAATATTTTTTGCTATAATACAGATTGAAGGAATGTTTTTACCTTGTTTCTAGTTTGGCATTTTTGCCACATATAGATGAATGTTTTTCTGAGATCATGAAATTGATTGAGTATCCGGCGAGTAACATCCGCAAGGCTGCCCTCTGTTGTATGGGAACAATCTGCCGTGTTCTGTCAAGAGCTCAAGGAACTATAGACAATGGAAGTGAAGGTTTGAATGCACTATACTTTAATTTATTTTCTAGGCAGTAGAATAGTAGTAGTCTGGATATATTTGCACATACAATTCTTATGATAAATGTCTTGTTATATTACAATTCCTAAAACAAGCAGGTTTTTAGATGATCGTACTTCCTTGCTTGTTTTGTTAGTAAACCCGATATTATTAATAAAATAGAGGGCGCTCCAAGAATTCATACCTCTGCCCACATTTTATTCTCCACTGTATATGTTTTCCAAATGGAATAACAAACATTTAGTAATGTAATGCAATTATGAAAAAAAAAATAACAACCAACATGAAGCCAGGTTAAAACCAAAAACTGGTTATTGCATGAAACTACATAAACATGCTGTACAATGAAATTAAAGGATTTTATTGTAGGCATTTAGGCAGTATAGTGTTTTTGTTGATTTTGCACTCTGAAAGCCCCTTCAATATTCAGTGATGCCAAGGTCCCTTGTATTTCTTCAATTAACATTGTGGGCTGGTTGGGCACGTTTCAGATTAAAAATATGCATTATGGACCAATACATAAATAATAATTGTTTTTCATTGATTTTAACATTGACCATGGATTTTGATCCGTTAGTCATGGAACATAGCGTGGATTCAAGAGTTTCTGATGAAAACTATAGCTTGTAGGCTGTTCACAGACACTCACACACACACACACACACACACCGACAGATAAATAGATGAAAACACAACCTTGGCAACTTTGTTGGCAGAGTTAATTAGTAATAAATATTTAGTAATTATGCAACTTTTATTTGTAGTATTTGCAAAAGCTTTGGAAAAGGTTATACCTTGTTTTATCAACATCATCAACACAGACTCTGAAAGAACAGTAGTTATGGCAACTCTAGAAACAATCAATGAGATGCTGAAAGAGGGCAGTAGATCGATGGTGTCGGAGCAGAGTCATGTGTCAAGTATCACAAGTGCAATAAGGAATGTGCTACAATTAAAGGTGAGAATTTAGAAATAGTGGGCAGTTTTCACAGGAAGATGTTATCCTTAAAGATGTATTGTCACCTGAAAAATGTCAAAAAAAATGATTTTGTAAATAACTTGCTTAGTTTGAAGAAATATATAAATTATGATCATTCCACCCAGAATCAGAATATTAAAGAAATATTTACCACTACTTTTCAATATTATAATGCTTAAAATTAGCAAAATTCCATAAAAAGGCTGGAAGCCTCTAAAATTTTGGTCATTTTTCTGTATAAAAATCTTTTTAAACAATGTGTAAATCCAGTAATTTCTATTCTCAAGTTCATAAATTTGATGTTACTTTACTATGAGCAAGCTAATGTTAAAATTAATGCTTATGACTTTTTGGACATTTTTGAGTGACAATACATCTTTAATGTTAACAGATGATTTCTAGCTGCTCCTAATTAAAGTTGGGGTTACTGAGGCAGACTCCTTCTCCAGCTTGCATCCTCTGTAACCCAGATAGCCTTCATGCCACTTTTAACCATCTCAGTTTAGGCCTCCTTCGATTTGTGTCCGTTTCATATCCAGCATGTACCTTCCTATTTCTTTCCTCTTCACATCTTTCTACCCAACACATTAATTCCCTACAAGTAGACGCCCATGATGTCATCGTTTCTCACATGGTCTCTTCTTGTGTATCCACAAGTCTATCTACGCATCTTCATCTCTGTTACTTCCAGTTAATGGATGATTTAATTATTATCATTATTTTATAATTTATTCGTATGTGAAAAGAGTTGCTTTAGTAACTGTGATAATTTCCAGATTGAATGTGCTTGTGACTACAACAGTAATGTTTTACATACGTACAGCTTATGTGCATTTGGCATTGTTAACAAAAGGGACGGAGCGATGGTGATGCTAATGTTTATGTTAATGTATTCCAGCGAAATATGCTATATGTTGCATTTTTTAATGTTTATCTGATTGCCAATATTGTTGTTGTTCCCAATTGTGAGGTCATTTTATACCATTTTTATATTAGGGCCTCAACTGGACCTACAAGGCCACCGATGAAATCTTAAATTTATCCCCGACGGGGGAAAAATGCAGCCGTAGCCCACCATGCCCCCCTCCCCACACAGCTCATTCTCCTATGTTTAGTGTTGAATATGAGCTACATTGACTTTTTACTATGAGGTATATTTGTGGTAGAGCCAAGGCAAAGGAGGAATATTGTCATAAGACTTAACAAAACTTTCTAATGGGGATGTACACCTAATGATGATCAACAAATGTTTAAAAAAATGATGTTTAAAATGTCCTTGCTTAGCCAATGTATACTTAGCCAATGTATACTGATAAGCAATTTTCAAATGTTGTTTTCTCAAGACTTTTAATTCTTAAGACATTTTAATTACATGTTCGAACTTCGATTGTTCGTTACTGATATTACTGTATGTTAACGATAATAATGTCTAGTTTTATAAGTTAAAAATAACTCAGTTTTCAAATTTTCGACTTATTGCTCCTTCAGCTTGGAATCTGCACATTTGTAAATTAATAAAACGGTGAGTGCTACCTTAACATTCTTTGTTAAGTTATATTTGTAAATTAATGAAACGTTTATATTTGACAGACAGCTTGCCAAGATGAGGATGATGAGGATGATTATGACGAGGATCCACAACAAGCAGAACACGATGAAATGTTAATAGAATACGCTGGGGATATAATACCATCACTTGCCAAGGCCATGGGAGGGCAAGCGTTTGCCCCCTACCTAGCAGGGGCATTACCCCTACTTGTTATGAAAACGGTAAGTTGTTATTAGATACACCAAATATTACCCACTAAATATAAAGAATTGTTGATTTACTGTCTGCTTAAATCATTGGTGAACCTTTCACAAGACTAAGATGACATTTAGAATTATTCAAGTCATGAAAAAGATCCTCAGAGGTAAGCCCTTCACAAGACAAGGATAACAAGTGGAATTCAAGTCAATGGAAAAGATCCTCAGAGGTAAGCCCTTTACAAGAGAAGGATAACAAGTGGAATTCAAGTCAAGGGAAAAGATCCTCGGAGGTAAAGCCCTTCACAAGACAAAGATAACGTATGAACACATTTTTTTTGTTCAATTCTGATGTGTAAATGTACCAATACTTTGTACAGTTGAGAATACTCGCAAAGAAATTGGTAAGTTTTTCTCGGGTGGGACTCAAACTCAAAATCTTGATGTAACTAGCCTGGCATCTCTACCACTGTACTTAGTGGCTAGGGATAGAATTCAACCTCAATAAGCAGCGGCTACTGCAATGTATGTGTAATTATACGGTCTTTGTGTCAGGGAGAATACTAGATATAATTTTCATAATTTTATAATTTTTTTTTTAGTTGGGCAAAACAAATTATATCTAGTATTCTCGCTGATGCAAAACACGTACAATTACATAAGAAGTGGAATTATTCAAGGTATTGAGAGAATATCCTCAGAGCTACCCAGTCTCTAGGATTGCCTTGAGTTCTCCAGTATTTTTGGTAAATTTGTCGTACCCCAGAAAAACAATAAGTTCTCCCGAAATTTGAATATCTGCATGATTTCTCCCAGTTTTATAATTGTTTTACAACTAGAGCCTAAGCAAACCTACACAGGGTTTATATGATACTAAAATAAATTAAAATATTATTAAATTATTATCATTATTATCATTATTATTAGAATTCAAAAATAAAACTGAAACAATAGATAGAAAGAAGAAAAGAAAAGAAAAAAATGGAAGGGCAATCCAGAATATACAGCAAGTAAAAACCATTGTAAAATTTATGTATAAAATTTTGGCATTTATCGTCAGGTGTCAAGACACACGCCTGTCATGTTTCAAATTCAGTTATGTATTATATTTCTTGTGTCTAGTTCTGTTCTTTTTTTATCTGAAATTGTACATAACATTATTTATAAAGCAAATACCTTGTATTATGTCAAATGTAAATATACAATCCATTACGTTTATGAAAATTGTCATTCATCGAGGTAGATAACGATAATAAAGTATACAGTGAAATTAATCAACTGGACTTACTGTTTATTTGATGATGGCAACAGTATCGTGTCTTATCCAAGACACATCGTCAGGCCAACTGATGGTCTGGCGGCAAAAGATAAATAACCGGTTTCTGCTTGGTGTTGACGTCACAGGAAGTAGAAAACCTCTTTCGAAAACAAAGATGTGGTAGTCCTGGATCGCGAACACAGATGGTTTGAACATGGAGTCAAGGAGGCTGTTTATGTACACAGAGAGCGGACTTCACTGAACAAGGGAGGAGGACTCCGACACAACCTCGCGGGGCCCACAAGTCTGTAATCCGGAAGATTCTCAAGAGGTTTTCTACTTTCTGTGACATCAACACCAAGCAGTCACCGGTTAATGACCTTTTGCCGTCAGACCATCAGTCGGCCTGTCTTGGACAAGACAGATACTGTTGCCATCATCAAATAAACAGTAAGTCCAGTTGATTAGTTTTACTGTATACTTTATAAAATCCATTACCATTACAGTAGACATCATAATAGGAAGGTCCGCTAATCAACTTCAAGTAGGAAAGTATTAATGCATACTCTAAACAATGAGATACACGCCATCGTGACAGGATTCAATATCCAAAAGGTCCACTAATCAACTTCAAGTAAGAGAGTATAATGCATAATCCAAGCAATGAGATACATGCTATCGTGACAGGATTTATTCCTGATGAAGACATAATTTATGTTGAAATATTGAATCCTGCCACATAGGCGTGTATCTCATTGCTTGGATTACGCATTATATTTCTGACATAATAGTTTTCGTAATTCTATACAATTAGAAAAAAACATGCACTGTAGCAGAGAAGTCGTTTTCGATTGGAACTCTTTCGGAAACTGTGATTGCGATGGAGGATTGTATTCAGCCGTTTGTAGGCCACCTTGTTCCAGTCTTTGTACAGGGAATGCAAGAGGAAGACCCGGAAGTTCGCAGTAATGCCGTATTTGGTATCGGAGTCTTAGCAGAACATGGAAAGGACACAGTTTTCGTGTATCTTTTGCTTCAATTTTTATAAAAATATTTTAATTGTAATAACTCCTCTTTTTAATTAAAAAATCAAAAGCTGCAATAATTTAATAATTTTGGCATTTCTAAATATAGAGACCAGGATTATGCGAAAGAGGGGCGCAAAATTCCCAGCCGAGTATTCACAGTTTCAAATTTAGCAAGCAACAAGCCAGAACAAAATGTTATTTGCATGCTTAATGACTATTTTATGATGTAGTTGTCTGCATCTTGCCTGTATCTTATTTTCTGGAAAATTTTAGAGGAGGAGCACAATGGATGTGCAAACCCAACCCCTGCAAATCTGCTCCTGAATATTGCCCCATCCAGGTGGAGTATACCATGCTCATCTTCAACATGCAGAAGAAATTTGGAATAATATTTTTATTTTATATATTTTTTTATCTCATTCAGGTTTTAAAACATGGAAAAGGCAGCATATGCTGAAAGTATTGCACATACAAACATTATTAAAAACAGCAACAATTAACAAAGTAGATACAATATGTACCTGATTAATTTTTTGCTATGAAATGTAAACAATACATAGGCTGTGATTTGCTTAACTGTAGATATCAGACATTATCCCGTCATATTAAGTGCTATTTCAAGTTTAATTGGAAAAGAAGATGACAGACGTGTAATAGATAACATATGTGGAGCTGTTGCTAGGCTTGTGGTGACCAATAAAGATGAAGTGCCTGTATCACAGGTAAAGCAAAGCTTTTAATATTATTAACCCCTTGTTTGCCCTCCCCGCTGATTTAAATATTGCAATCCGGTCCAAAGGTAAATATTATATATTCTTTTCATTTTATATATTATCGTTGTATATATCTGTTACAATGTTCATGTGAATAATTTATAATTATTTATAATAAATTAAATTGATCTTGAGATGTCATGACAGATGTCACAGCAACATTTCCATAGGGCACTTAAGTATTTTTTTTTATTCAATTGAATTCAATTGAATAAAGAACTTATTTTTAAAAAATTTGATTAGTTGTGGAACACCAAGAAAAGTCTGAAGTGGACTTATTTTTAGTGAGATCCTTTTGGTTGTGATTGGGCAGAACACCGGGAGACAATCCCCTACTCTTTTTCGAAGAATGCACTGTGTTCTTTAACATGCACATGAATCATGTTGTACATGAGACCAACAGCTTCATGTCTCATCCGAAAGACGATGCACTAGCAACTTGTATTTCGACCTCCAGACGAAACTCAAGAGAGTTGTGTCATTTTCAAGTGAACCATGGACTAGTGAGTCACAGTTCAGCACACAGCACAGTGATTTCCACCAGATAAACCAACTGAGCTAAATGCCACTCTCAGTTTTTGGGAATGTGTCCTGTACCCTACCTATTATTATTATTACTTTCCATTCAGAATACAGCCAGTGACTACCAACAGTAAATCCGTCAGTGAGCAATCCTTTGACTAGACAATATATACACATGATGCTCTACATAAGCCAAGTCCCATAATCATTACTGTCCTATTAGATAGGTGGCAATCCCTTCACAAGACAAACATATACACACGATGCTCTATATAAACTAAGTCTCATAATCATTACTGTCCTATTAGATAGGTGGCAATCCCTTCACAAGACAAACATACAAACATGGTGCTGTACATAAACTAAGTCTCATTATCATCACTGTCCTATTAGATAGGTGGCAATGCCTTCACAAGACAAAAATATACACATGCTGCTCTACATAAACTAAGTCTCATAAAAAGACTTGTAAATGGAAATGTTTCTGACGTCATTCAGGATTCAAAACCCGTGACCTTGGAATTAAAAAGCAAGCAGTTTGGCCACCAAGGTACAGCTCAATGCAAACTGGAGAAAATATTGAATCATTTGTATGTTTGATTTAGGTGCTTCCACGAATGGTACAGCTGTTGCCATTGACAGAAGACCAGGAGGAGAATAATACAGTCTTTCAATGCATTCATCATTTGTATGGGTCTGGCCATGAAGCCATTCCTCCACTTATCCCACAACTTCTAATGGTTTTTGCTCAAGTACTGGGCACTACACAAATTAATGAAGGTACAGTATGCTTTGCATTTTTTTTTGGTAATAAGGAAATGTTTACATCTTTACTTGTGCACAGTTCAGCCTAGGAGGCTATTATTCACAGAACCAGACACTTCTCCTGTGTTCTGGTTCCTTCCAGTAGGCTATCAGTCACAGAACACAGACACTTCCCCTATGTTCTGGTTCCTTCCCGCAGACTAGCAGTCACAGAACACAGATACTTTTATTTATTTAAATGGGTTACAGTAATCATTGTACCTGATATATCACTTTTATTCAAAATTCTAAATGCATACGTTACAATTATTAAAAATCGTGGCGAAAGGTGAAACTGCTAGTTACAATTACCAATTGACAAAGGCATTGGTAAAATTTAAACATGTCAAGGGGTAAAAAAGTTCAAAAACCTGTTTAAGAGACACTTGCTTTTAGGTTGAGTTGTCTAATGCTGCTCTATGTGTTGTACATTTTAAATTAAAAAAAATAAAATTTCATAGTGCCTTTATATTTGCATTTTACCTTGTTTGTTTTTCATTTTCAACAGTAACACAGAATCTTGTTATTCAAATTGTTCAAAGTGTTTACAACCAAAATCCCGATGAGTTCAAGAAGTTACTGTCATCTTTACCAGAAGACTTGGCCAGTAGACTCTCAGCAGTTGTCTGCTGAGTTACTGTCATCTTTACCAGAAGACCTGTCCAGTAGGCTCTTAGCTGGTGTCTGCTGAGTTACTGTCATCTTTACCAAAAGACCTGGCCAATAGACTCTCAGCTGTTGTCTGCTAAGTTACTGTCATCTTTACCAGCAGACCTGGCCAGTAGACTCTCAGCTAGTGTCTGCTGAGTTACTGTCATCTTTTCCAGAAGACCTGGCCAGTAGACTCTCAGCTATTGTCTGCTGAGTTACTGTCATCTTTACCAGAAGACCTGGCCAGTAGACTCTCAGCTATTGTCTGCTGAGTTACTGTCATCTTTACCAGAAGAACTGGCCAGTAGACTCTCAGCTATTGTCTGCTGAGTTACTGTCATCTTTACCAGAAGACCTGGCCAGTAGACTCTCAG